>DWNA01002852.1:0-10943 GCA_018249835.1 Heliconius besckei
TAACATTGAAACTAACATCTATACAGGCTTGAATCATTTAGTACCGGCCAAGAGCAACTTGATTGTTGTTTTTATTGAAGTTGTATGTATAAAATTATAAATGCACGCTATAAACATAATTATTATTATCATTATCAGGTTTTGTTTATGAAACAGCAAACATTTATGTTTAATTTTTTTTCAACTTAACGCTATATCATAAGGCAGGATAGGTAGAGGCAAGCAGGGGCCTAGTGTTAAGACACTCCTCTCTCCACTTTTCGCCGAATTCTGGAGGCATTGTGTATTAATTGACGGTACTCAACGCCGCGCTTTGGCTCGATACCAGAGAAGATGTGAAAAATATTCAATATTTCATTTCCTCGAGAGGGAATCAAAGCCACAGACCTCAAAAATAATAATACAAAACCTTTAAAAGATATATTCGTAAAATTATTAATCTACATTATATGCCGTAAATGTAAACTTATATTATACCGGTTTTGGTAAACATGTCCAAGCTCAAAATTAATAAGGACATTTTAGTCCCAAAGTTGTAGTAGATATATAAAGGTGAATATACACTATAACTAATTCAACAGACAGCCTTAAAGCTTTTGTTGGGAATAATAAACAAGGTTAACATAGAACTGGAGTACTAGAAAAAAAAGCCTAGCAGTCCTTTCACCTAAACAACGTTAAATGGCACACACCAGTCGAATTAAAGTTCCGAAACAAAGCAATCGCGATTATACCAATAACACCTATTACTTTTTGCATTTATTAACCTACAAGATGGTTCTTAATGAATCACACGCACTTCATTCTCGGTTTCTCAAGTAACATACTCGTGCCTTTACTCGCTTCTGACTTAGGATATAACTAAATAATTAATAATTAACGTAAAATAAAATTAAAACTAAGAATTAAGTATGCTTTGAACTTTGAAAACCATAAGTGACATTTCACAGTGTTCATTAAAATAACATGCATTTTGGATTTATTTTTTTTCTTTTGGGTATGTACATGTTTTCTTTTTTTATCTACCTTTATTGTACTTCGGTTTGCTGAAAAGTTGATATTTAAAATTTAAAAAATAATAATAAATACCTAGTTAGCACTATTTTCTATATGTACGTTCGTATCCAAACTAATGTCAAAAAATATAATTTAGCAACAAACGGCAGAGACCGTTGTCGTTGTCGTAACTCACTGTAAACGCGACGGTTGTGAGTTCGATTCGTACGTTGGGCATGAATTCCTACTTTACGCCAAGGCAAAGCACGGCATTGAGTTTCGCCACTGAACACGCAATACCACAAAAAAATTGCAAAAAGTGAGGAACGGAGTGGATTAACACAAGGTTCCCTTTATCTACCCCACTATATGATTTGATTACGATTTGAGCACACACATATTCATTGGCTTGTGGTACAATGTTATTGTTTCATATGCATATAGATATCTTTCCTAACAATACCCCAGTGCCCTTATCTCATAACATCATATTGCTTATAAAAACACTATTTTTTTTCAATCAAACGGCAGAGCTGCTTATAAAATGCTCTTTATCATTTCTTTATATTAAGATATATTACACCCAAGTTTTTTTTGTACAGGCACTATTGACTAATATATTTTGTTCTGTAATTTAACGCCGTTTCACATTAATTCATGTGCTATCAATCAGTGTAGACAGAAATAATGTATTGATGTATAATTCCTTTGTATTTCGTGTATTAGTGTTCTATAGAATTTGAAGTAAATGATTCTTTAAAATATTGAGAATCTTAGATGTGTATCTAAACTTTTATATTATATACTTAGGCTCCTTTACTTTCTATATACTATATATTACTAAAAAAAGAAAAATAAACAAATATAATAAAAAAAATAATAGCAAACATAAATACCAGATATTTTGCAAGCTTAAATTTATTATCACTTTCGTATTTTTATAATGCAATACTAAATTATGAAATGTCAAACTCATTTTTAAATGTCAAATGTGGCTCTAAAAATAAACACAATGGTATTAATAATTAATATCCGACAATTTAAAAAGGTACAGTAACATTTAATAACGTCTAAATTATAACACACAATTGAATATCACTGGTTTATAATAAATTTAAACGTAGTTATTACTTGTTAACGCTAGGCGGGAAAAATGAAAAATCATATTACTAAAGTAATATAAACAGATTACAGAACAAAGGGCTTTATAGTGCAGGGTATGAGCATTTTTATGTAATGACGTGATTCAGTTTACTCTATAGCTACGGGTACTCTGAACCATTGCTTTGTTGTCTCTTTCTTTAGAGTAAGCTTTGTAATAATACATTTCATTTTCATATATTATAATAAATTTTTTATAGGACTAAATATGGGTGAAAGTGGTAGTGCAGAAAAAATGGATTTGCAGAATTGGATGAGAAATCTTCCTGAACAATTAAGAAACATTCCACTTATATATCTTGCTATTCCAGGTAATTTATAATATTTTCTTTGTAACTCAAATATTTGAGTAATTAAGTACTTACCTCTATTATTATGAGGTCAGTCATAGTAATTATAAGCCTAGTCAGCCAGTGAGCCAGTTGTGCATTCTATTCTCACTAAAAAAATGTTTAATATTTTAATTCCTCCACTCTAACTCTGGCAAAGTGGGATGTTAATTTCTGCCAACAGTGAACGGAAGTGTCTTAATGAGTGTCATATATACAGTCAAAGATTGTTATGTAGATTTAAATGTAGGTACTTATTTGCTTTGTTAAATAATAAAGTGAATTCAAGTGGGTAAGTTGAAATTATATGTGACAAGTTTAGTTTGTGTCAGGCTACCTAGCCAATACAATACTTATTATGAACTTGAGTGTTTTATTAACATTACATATATAATAATGAGAAAAGAGTGTCTTAACACTAAGTTTACAAGTTTATTTTACCTACCCTGCTATATGAGGATGAAGAGTAAAGCTAAAATAAATTAGTAAATAAATTTATGCTTCATGCTGTATCCCGCATACAGCAGGGTATGCTTATTATACTGCAAAAGTTTTATAAAATTATATTATTCCATTCTAGGTAGCCATGATTCCATGACATATGGTATAACACGATCTAGCGGTCTAGCTCCTGATGCTGAACCCATTTTGAAGAACCTGTACCCTCTGTTTCAAGGTACGATCTTAAGGTGGACAATAACACAGGCCATTGATGCCTTACAACAACTTCTTATTGGGATTAGGTACTTCCACCAGTCTTATTCATATATTATGTTACATTAATAAACAATTAATTTTAAAATTTATCAGTATATTAAGTATCAGACAAGAAATTACTTAGTCTTCCATGTACTCACCATGTAGGTGCTGGAGCCATAGTGTCACCAGGCTTGCAATCCAAGTTTTTAAGGTCTTTATAAATCTACTTCCCTCGACACACCACCAAATTTGAAATAATTCTACTAGTGCTGCCTACAAAGTGAATTCTAGAAATGAATTGATAATAGTCCAAGACAGGCCAAAATGTTTTATTAAACTAGAGATATTTATCTGCATTATATCTCTTTAGAAGTAGGTCTTCTACTATATGCAAATGTACTGTTAAAGTTTTCCTGTTGTATACTTAGGTTATATAAATCAAATAATATTATAAAAAGTAGGTCAAAAAATATTTTATCAGCAGTTAAGCCATGATCAGATATTTAAATGAGGCTATCATGATTTTTTCTTTTAAGTAATTGTACTCTAGTCTAGAGAGCTTGTTTATATTTAATTAATCCATATTATATTATGTAGGCTGTCATGTCGCAGTGTCTGACTATAACCATGGCTTTTTAAATTATTTTTTTCCAGAGAGAATCAATTAGAAGACAAACTAAATGTTTTTCTAATACTTTTAAGGAAATTTCATATTTCCCTCCACACTTAGGAAAAGTTTTTTATATTATATATAAAAGTATTATAGTACAAAATGTCTTGATACTATCCTTTTATTTTCTCTGCCTATATTAGGCAGATAGATAGAAAGCTATATATGCCATAAGCAGTTTTTATTATTAGTGGTATATGTACTGATGTTGTATTAAATAGTTTGTTATATTTATATGAAATTCTGGAAGAAAATGTTATAATAGTAATAAAGTTTACTTTTTTTTTCTTTACAAATATTAGATCTAACAATGCATATAATTAGTCCATAAGTATATAAATTTCATAAAAATATTTGTACACATTTATAGACATACTAATACTTTCCAACACAACATAAATATTTTTTTCTTTTACTTTAAGATATTTTGACTTAAGACTGGCCACAAAGACAGGAACAGAAGATTTCTTTTTCACTCATGGTGTCTATGCAGGTGAAATATATCAGCCACTACAGCAAGTGAAACAGTTCATTGATGATCATCCTTATGAAGTTAGTCAAGCTTTATTATTTTTAAATATAAATAAAATGTATTTATGTGAAAACATATTATTTGTAAATAATATTGTAATATTTTAATGTTTGTTTTGGGCAGTCTGTCTAGAAACAACAAGGTTGGGGGTGCTATTATTTTAACTATATAAAATGTCTATGTCTATGTCTTGTTATGGTCTCATACAACAGTGAGTCAGAAGATTGTAGAAATAAATATAATAAAATCATATTTGACCTACTTTGATAAAATGATGACCTTATTTGATGTCTTGCAATCTAAATTAATAACTTGATGAGTATTGTGTAATGATGATTTGTAAGAAAAATTGAGCTTAGATATTTTAGTTACCAGTCTGGCACAAATGATAATAATGGCTTGAATAAAGTAATTCTCTTTATTGAAAAAATATTACAATAAATTATATATAACATTTCTACATTCTGTCAACATTTTTATAAATATAATGAGAATTTAGTAACTTATTAAAAAAATCAATCTGTTATAAATGTGTATAAAAATAGAAGGTTGGGTTTTCCGTGCCCACCCCAGAATTTTTACCAATAAAAAATATAAAAAATAAGACTGGAAATACCTCCAGATACATCATAAGCTCTCTCACTATGCCACAACAGCCTAGCAGTTGTAATAAATAGAAAGTTTAATCCCAAAGTGTGGAATTAACTTTAAATTTGTTAAAAAAATAAAGTATATTTTTAATTCCAGGTGGTGGTATTGGATTTCCAACATTTCTATGGATTTACTCAGGAGGACCATCTAAGGCTCATGAGATATGTCTTGAACTTGTTTGGTCCCCAGCTAGTGCCGAGACAACCTGATTTAGATGGAATCACACTCAATTCACTTTATAGATTACGTCGACAGGTAGATAGATAATATATGCTAATTAGTATGGCATTTAATATTTGTTGAATGCTACTAATATTTTATTAGAATTCACCTCGTAAACTGAAAATAATTTCATATATATATTCAATAAATATTCATACAGTACAAGCGGCCGAAGCTGCCCGGGGCCGGCTAGTTTATACATATTGAAATTATTTTTGATTTTCTGTTATACAAATACTAGATGTGATACGGAATTTAGGCTGACTTGCTAGATTCTTGTACTACCTTTAGTTAAAGTACAAATTCATCACAATATATGAGAAAAAACTGCTTATCATTCTCAGACTCAACCAAGTGCAACCAAGGGTAATGATTCTACTAGTACTGTCTTGCCCTGCCTAGAAATTATTTAATAAAAATTCAAGACAAACCTCCCGATATATCTGTCTTTTAGCAATCTATAAAAAGATTTCGCATTACATATATTTTAACATATCATTTCTATTCATGCCATGCATGATCATAAATAATATCCTAATTCTAACACATATAAAATATTCCAGATTATAGTAATATACCGTCATCAAGCAGTATATTCAACAGGTGACTTCTGGCCGCCACAAGCTATGCCCTCGCCATGGCCTCGCGAGGATAACATTAGTGGACTGTTAAATTTCCTTAGAAACGTAAAAAGACACCCTGGGACAGGGTTTGTGCATCAAGCTGTGTTGACACCTACGCCTGCTTTTATTTTATTCAGGTATTCTTATTGGTCAAATATTATTAAATAAATTATATTCTTAAGCCTGCTTCTTTTAGCCCCAACACTTACAACTTTTACAGTCTACTAGAAAAACGCCTATAAAAATCTTATTTGGACTCTAGACAATTTAAAAACTGCTTCTAGTGTTGATATATACATAAAATCAAAATCAAATCAGCTTCACGCTGTATTCCGCAAACAGCATTGTAGGCAGAGGGAACCTAGTGTTATGACAGAGAGGCAGTACGTGTTTTGTGGCGGAATTCAACGCTGCGCTTTGCCTCGACACCATTTGTTTTATACATAATACTAGTGGACCCGAACGCGGCTACGCCCGCTTGAACTATACGAATATTTATGAAATTATTTTCAGTTTTCAATAGAGAGATGCGTTAAGACAGCTCATTTTGGGTGATGTTTTCTAACAACAAACTTTGCAAATCGTTGCTTAGCAACGACGGTTGTTATTAGCATGGCGGAATAAATTGTATGTCAAATTAATAAGTATTTTAATATATTTGTATATATCGAAAATATTACAAATATGTGAAAAAAAGTATCCTATGTTCATCCCGGTACCCTCATGTATCTCTAAATGAGTATTTTATCACAATTAAATTAGCGGTTTGGCCCTGATTGCGTAAAAGACAGACAGACAGACAGACAGAGTTACTTCCGAATTTATAATATAGGTATGGATAAAAAGTATATTAATAAGTGAATTAGTAGTAATCAATTATAGAGTCTTTAAATGTTATATTTTCAGATGGGTGTCCAACCTCCGAGATAAATGTGCGAAACCAGTCAGAAAAGAAATATATCCTAAGTTCCAAGAGTTTTCTCCAGGAAGACCAGACAGAGATGGTCTAGGACCAGTCAACGTTATAATCGCAGATTTTGTTGAAATGGATGATAATATTTTTTCGAAAACTGTTATTAATTTAAATTATAAGTTAGTATAGACCTATAACTTAATTTATAAATTAGTATTTAGAGAACAGTTGTGCGAATCTAAATTCCAGGAGTTGTCTCCAGAAGATAAGATAGAGAAGGTCTGGGACCAGTCAATGTTTTGATCGCAGATTTTATTTAAAATGGATGATAATATATTTTAAAAGCTGTTATTTTAAATAATAGGTTAGTATTATGAGATCAGTTTTATCATAGAGCTACGGGTAAGGTCATGGGACTATAATTTAGGGTAAGTTATGTTCTCAGTATAAGTGTTTTTTGGATAGTACTGTATATTTCGTATCATTCATTTTGAGGCCGTCGTGGCTCAATGGGACAGCGTCTAAATGTGGAGCGTAAAATCGTGACGGTTGTGGTTTCGACTCCTACTTGGGGGAATGAATTATTTTCATTTCCTCACTCTGGGAAAAAAAGTTATTCAGTTCCGTAACTTCATACGTAATGGGAAATGGGGAACGGAGTGTTTTAACACTTGGTTCCATTGGCGTACCTTGTTATTTGATAGATACAGTATGAAGCTAAAATAAATATATTGTATACACTTTTATTATGTTTATTTTACAAATATTGTAATTCCATTCAACATATCATAGCATATTTAGTGTAATATTGTACAAGATAATAAATTTAATTAAATACAGTAGTTTATACCCAAATAGGATATTTAGGTTAAGTTGTATGTTCATGGAGGAAAGAATCTGAGTTGTATGCAAAACACGCTTAATCTAAACCACTGTACCTGCATTTTATTATTTTTTTATTACTTTTGCTAGCCTACATTTTTTTAATGCTTTATTGTAAAAATACAAAGTGCCTTGAAATGAAAAATATTATTATATTTTTGAAATATATTTTTATTGTAAAATCTATGTTTTACTTTGTCCAAATATTGTTACAAAACTCATCTAATTTTAACCTTTCGCACAAATCTTTGAATGACCACTCCTTCTTTTTCATACTTTGATTCCCATCTAATGCTGAAAACAATTTGTCTGACAGTTCATCAGATGTTTCAATAATTCTGCATATTTTATCCAATCGGGCCAAATCTTCTGCAGAATTTGTTAAATCGTTTAAATCCAACACTTGTGACTTTTTTTCTTTCATCAAAAAGGAGTTTTCGGAGTCAGTATTACTCGCGCTGTCTAATTTGTCGTAAATATTGTTGCTATTTTCATAAATACATTCCTTATGTGCTGTATCGGTGGTCGAATTTGAAGTGTTTTCAACCGATAGCTTTATAATACCTTCTAGAAATTTCTTTCTCATTTCTTTTTTATTCCGTTCTACTGAGTTTACTTCTTTAGGGCCAATAATGCTTATTTCTTGTTCTACTGATTTCGATTTGTCGTTTTTAGATTCACAATTTTCAATCTCGTCTGATACTTTTATGACGTTTGAAGTAATTGGTTCGTTACTATTATTAATTTTTACTTCTAAAGTACAATTCTTAATTTCATTGCTTATTTCATCATCATTTGCAAAAATGTTGTCCTTTGATTGATTTCCAACATCGACTAAAGGAGTTAACACAGCAACAGCCTTTTCATGTTGTACAATAGAATTATTATTATGAAATAATGTTACTTGACTTTTGGTAGAACTTTTTGAATCTGCGTCACATATTTCATGGTCATTCGGATTCTCTTTTTTTGTCGACGCATTTTCATCAGCAATATCATTTGTACTACTCAGATTTACCTGTTTTAGTAACACTTCAGTCATGTCTATCATTTTGGAAACTTCCTGTTTCACTTTTTGTAGGCGTTCTTGATTTTTAGTGTAATTTAATGGGTTTAAATTATATTGCTCAAAAGTGACACAGCTATGAAACAGAGTGTTTTTGTTATCTCTTACTAAAGGCAAGTCTACTATTGCTTCGCTATTCCAGTTTTTTAATATACAAGTATTGTTTTGCATTGCACAAGTTACTGGATTGGAATTTTTATTACGTAAAATAATAGGCTTGTTAAGTTTAGTTGGAACGCTAGCCAGCTTTGATGTTAAATTGGTGTTTTGAAAACAATTAGTTCTACAATATGGTGAAGATTTTTGTTGACACAGTCTTTTTGACAATGGTGACGTAGAACTCATGCTAGACATCACGTGAACGTGGAAAGACTTTTCAGAATACTTAATAGAATCTACGACACGACAAGCGTAAGAATACTCGTTTTCATACCAACATATGAGCTTAAAAAAGTTTGGTGTCAACTGTAAGCTAGACTTAACGTCCAAAATGCATGAATGTTCATCGCCAAGGAAATCAGAAGAAACAGCTTCGTCGGTACATAACTTAAGTATATTTTTCATTGACGTTTGACTTTCTATACCAATAATTTTAAATATATCTTCAATTGATACACTTTTTTTAAGCCTAAAGACAAAAAAAATTAAGCATTTCTTCTAGAAAAATCACAAAAAAATATTTTTAAAATTCATATATATTTATATGTACAATAACTAAATAACTACAAACGTTAAAAGAAGCACAAAATCCTGCTGATTGGAAGAAACATCTATATTTTACAAAAAATCCTCCAGGATTTCAAACCACGGCTTTCGCGCAGACATTTCCTAACTCTTAAACTATGAGGTCACGATGGTAATAATAAGTTTATATGCTCACCGTATAGTGATATCAAGCACTGAAACATTGACGATTGGAACTCTGAAAGCTATTCCGTTCATTTTGTCTTTAACTTGTGGAATAATTTTACTAAGCGCCTTACAAGCGCCAGTGGCCGCTGGAATTATGTTTTGATGTATACTCCTATGGTCACGCCAATGCTAAAGTAAAATAATAAGGATTTAGTTTTTTAAATAACGACAATGAATTCAAAAGAAGACGAAGAATTTCAAATATTCATATCTCTTAAATATGTTCTGTGAAATTTACTTATATGAGGCTAATCTGCAACACTTATAAAATGGCTAATATCTTTATCTATAACTAGCGGACGCGCGCAGCTTTGCTTGCTTATTAAGGGGTGAATTCTAATAAACCACGAAATATGTGTTCAATGAAATATTTTAAAGAGTCTAAATCTCAAATTTTATAAAAATCGGTGGCGATTTAAAGATTTTTTCATACAAACTTTCAACCCCTTATTTGCACCGTTAGGGGTTGAATTCTAGAAAACCATGAAACACATGTTCAATTAAATATTTTTAAGAGTCTAAATTTCAAATTTTATAATAATCGGTGGCATTTTAAAGATTTTTCCATACAAACTTTCAACCCCTTATTTGCACCCTTAGGGAAAGAATTCTAGAAAACCATGAAACATGTGTTCAATTAAATACTTTTAAAAATCTAAATTTAAAATTTTATATAAATCGGTGCAGATTTAATTTTTTTCCATACAAACTTTGAACCCTTATTTCATCCCTTAGAGTTAAAATTTTTCAAAATCCCTTCTTAGTAGATGTCCAGAATACGAAACTAAACATCTCTCCAAATTTCACGATTCTACGCTCAGCGGTTACGGTTGTGCGTGCGTCTTACCTCAGTCAGTGAGGACAAGTCCTTTTATATATATAGATAATTGCAGGTTAAAGAATGTTTTAAAAATATATAAAAAATAATGTCAAATAAATACCGTATTATAAACAATATAAATTTCACTTGTTAATATGGAATGGTAATATCTAAAGTTATAGGTTCGAATGTTCGCGCTAGGTGATAATCAATTTAAAAAATATCTGATGTGATAAATACCTTTCCACGTAAACATAAACCATCTAAAGGTTTTAAAGAAGGTGTCATTGCATGTATACTGGTAATAAATCCTTCTGACACATTGTAATTTTGTTCTAAAATCTTTATAATTGGCGCCAAACAATATAACGTGCTTGAAGTACAAGAGATTATTTTGTCATCTGAAAATGTAGGTATATATATTATACATAACACACGTCGTAATCCTAGTAATATTAATGAAAATA
>DWNA01002853.1:0-10939 GCA_018249835.1 Heliconius besckei
CTTTTTCATTATTTAAGCTTATATTTTCTTACTAATTCTATTGAAAGTTAAAAATAATTTCATGAATATATTTATTAAATATTCTTATAGTTGAAGCAGGCGTAGCCGCGTCCGGGTCCACTAGTAAATATATAAAATGAGTACAAATTTTAGGATGTAACTTTCACTTTAACGTTTCGTGACTTAGATAAATTGTTATTCATAATTCTCATGTTTAAATTGAACTTGGTCTGTTGACACAAATAAACTTTTACTTATAACTAAGGAGTTTCTTAACACTAGAGGAAACTAGTGTTAAGAAACTCCTTTTCCCACTTTACACTCAATTTTTGAAAAATTTGTAGATGGATGTCGGTATTCAACAACGTTCTACCAATGCGGGGAAATGCAGGGAAATATAAATATTGTTAGAAATCGGAAGCGATTAGCGTTTTAAAAAAAAACACGATTCAAACACATAGCGTCTATATGTTTCCAACGAACTCGGATAGAGGTTCCACGTAATTACAATAAGTGACATGCATCACTCACTAACAAAACTACACACTAGATAGTAGACCTTCACACTTGATACCTTCCAATCAGGGCTTCCGTCTACAAGCAACTGTTCCCGTTCCACTGCTTTTATAGTCTTTTTTACCTAAATCCACCCACTTTTACACGAATACGCTAACAATATAATTAATTATTTCCCTGAGTGAGAATCGACCCCACAACCATCGTATTGATAATCAGATATATCATCATCATCATCAAATCAGCCTTTTCGGGTCCACTGCTGGACATATGCCTCTCCCAGGGTGCGCCAAGGCTCCCGATCCTCCGCCTTCCGCATCCTTCCTTTAGATATATACTACATACATGTTATTTAAATATAACATTCATATTTTTTTAAATAGAATCAGTTTACATCGGATCTAACAATAAAATCCAAATAACACGATCATTAATAAATACACCATCAACCTCGTTAAAACAAACAAAAAAATATAAAACCTTTACAATCTTATAAAAAAAAACTTTTACACAATATAAGAATGAGTCATATAAAATCGTAATAATTTTTACTCTTTTCTTGCCTTGTCAGTCACGATGACCACACTATATAATATTCAAGTATTGTCAATCATCAACTTAGTGACTGACATTACGACAATCACGTTTTCTTATTGAAATTAACTGACATAAGAATTTTTAATGGTGTATAAGTGGATGTCATTTATAATGTATTTTCTAAGAATAGAACGGAGTATAATGTATTTTCTAATACAATACTGGATGCAAAATAAGTTAAGAAGAAAAATAAGTGCGGAACGGAGTGTCTTAACACTAGGTTCCCTCTGCCTACCTTGATGTGTGCGGGATTCAGCGTGATGCTGATTTATTTATTTTTATTTTAGGAAAACTGTAAATATTGTGAGTAGTCGTAATGATCTTCTTAGTCAAGATTTGAACAAAAAAAAGTTCATTACATTAAATTCAAATAAAAAAAAATTTGGACAACAAATGAATCCTACAAAGCTTCCATTTTTACTCTAAATATACGGAACCCTAGAACCATACCAAAACTTTCTATGTCAAAATAGCACGACAAACAACAATATATATATATATATATATACATACATACATACACAGACAGACAGAAATTGATTCGAACCTGATTTATGTGTCGAGACAAAAAATATAGCAGCAGCAGTGGGCGGCGTGAGTTATACTCACCGCGTGTATACCGTAACGGTAGACCGCGGGCCGTTATGCCGAGATGACTAACGACGCTGCCAGCCTGACATTTTTAAGCCAATTTTAGCAATCACTGTTCTGTCTGGCTGTCTGTCGTTTTAGTTACTTGTAGCAACTGCGTTTGCGTAAAAATCCTCCCTCAGCACCCCCCTACACCGGTGTGTACATCAACCTACAAGCTAAATCTACGTCACATAGCTCCAGCTGTAAGTTATCTATCAGTCAATCAATACACGCTGTATCTCGCACATAGCAGGTTAGGCAGGGGGAGCCTAGTGTTAAGACACTCCGTTCTCATTAACAAGACACTTCCGTCCCCCACTTTCCACGTGTAGAGTATTCTAATCTGAATAACCCTCAACCTAGATACTATTTCAATCTCATAATCGCACTGACATTAATTACTCAATTCGCAATAAAGATAATTCACCATAACTATTGCGACTCGCATACGGCTTTACGTTTATTGGTATCACGCGGGAACAGTATCTAACTTACATATGTAGACCATAAAAACTGACTGTACAAAGACAAAGTGAATTGAACTACTTTACTTTTCTACTAACTATTTATTTTTCGTTGGAAATGTTCTATCAATTAAGATGTACCGTTCAGCCATTTCTTGGGTGAAATACTAAGAAAGAATTTTAGCGAAATTAACGTCACATATCTCTAATTGCTAAGCTAATAAATTATTTAAAAGCATTAAATAAATATGTGTAGGTATATAAAAAAACCCGACTGTCTATAAAAGTAAAAAAAAATTGGCCGAACAAATAGTTTAAAATTTTGTCAAAGTATTGCTGAAGAAATATATCATTAAAATAATTCTAGAATCATTACACATAAATAAGTAAGATTTTTTATTGGGTTTGTTTGCTTGATTTTAGTTTTTTATGCTGTGGGATTGTTTTTTTTAATTCTTAATTTATTCATAGGACCGTTTCTTAGAACTGTCTATGATTTTTTCAAAGGCATTTAATATCTTTTCAGCTTTAATTGGTAAATTAAATCCGTTTCGCTCTAAAACTTCAGCGTAATAAAAATTTACTAAGTCTAGCGCGCAACTCGCAACTTATTATTATATGAAACGGAGAGAAGGCTTATTCATTTTAAAATAATGAAAAAGAAATCACACAGCAGAGTAGTCAGAGGAAATCTACCGTTAAGATACATTGTTCCCCATTTACTATCGAAGTTTTGCCATCCAACATGCTATGTCTCCAGACATTGCATGTTGAATGGCAAAACTTAACGCCGCGCAAGGTCTCGTTACCAGAACGAGGAAATGAAAATATTACAAGTGGGAATCGAACACACAACCTGTCGCCTTAACAGTTGCGCGATTGTACCCCTGCGCCATGACGGCCTCACTTCTATATTGTATAAGTTTATATTTTTACAAGCTAACAAAAAAGTAATAAAGCAAATAAGCTTCACGCTGTATCCCCCGCATACAGCAGGGTAGGCAGAGGGAACCTTGTGTTAAGACACTCCGTTCCCCACTTTCTGCCGAACTCTGGAGGCATTGCGTATTGAGTGGCGGAGTAAACGGCTAGTATACTACATTTTCACAAAACATATAACTATAGTTATTGTAGAACTTAGAAAATTGCCTCTCAGCGACCGAGCACTTCATATTTTCTTCAATGAGAAAAAAACTTTGCCGCTTTTTTTAGAAAGCTCTGAGCCCGGCTTCATTTAAGAGTAGGTCAAGCTAAAGTACAGTGGAGGTCGACGATTGCTACGCCTATATTACAAGTCGCCGCGTAACGCGGCGTTGAGTTCCACCACAGAACACGCAATGCCTTCAGAATTTGGAACAAAGTGGGGAACAGAAGCATCTTAATGGGAATGGAGTGTCTTTACACTAGGTTCCCATGTTTCCTCTGACTACCCTGCAATGCATGGAATCCAGTGTGAAGCTAGAAAAAAATGTCTTGTATTACACTAGAACTAGTTGTAGCCCGCAAACTCATTTGCATAGACTACAAAACGGTATTATAATACCGTGCAAACAGAGTTGCGTGCGAAGACTAGTTGTGTAATATAAGTTTCCATGACTTCTGAACCAGAACCGAAAAACCACAACGTACATAATATGTTTATTGAAAAATTCCCACGTGAAAATTGAACATCATGGTGAATATTTAGAAAATCTTAAATTGAAAAAGTTTTGATTCTGATTTAATTCGAACTGTCCTATAAGTTAGTTTATATATATAACTTAAAATTTTCAGCCATAGGTAAAATTTCAATATACGAGTACATAGAAATATTCGATATCATAGTAAAAAAGTCATGCGTCGATAGTATAGATATTCGATCTTTTCATTTTTCCCCTCTGATAGGACATAGCAGCGTTAAATTCCGTTATTTATAGCACTTCACGCTATTACGAACTTGGGTAACTAGTGTTAATACACTCCGTTCTCCACTTTTCGAGTGACGGAACTCAACGACGCGCTTTGCTTCGTTGTCACAGCGAGGATATATTTATATAACTATAAAAGAATTAAACTCACTTACTTAAAGAATTAAACTAACTACTAAAAGAAAGAAACTTAAGAAGAAACTATAAAAAAGTTTTCACGCAGTGATTCTAATTTAACAATCATTTCTAAAATATTAATTGTTTTTCTTGTTACCGCTACCGATCAACCCATCTTCGTAAAATAAACAATATTTTTACCTGGCAACTACGAGTATATAATTAATATGGCAATGTTCACAGTATGGACATAAGTACCTACTCGGGTTGCTCAAGTTTGATGAGCGTAAATAAAACAATTTGTCATACATAATGTTTCATATTTCACTAACTATAGCAAAATATACATTTTTAAATATTAATGAACTTCGTTGTGAATATGTGTTTATACAAGTACTAGTGGACCCGAACGCGGCTTCTTGAACTATAAGAATATTTTTTAAATATATTTATGAAATTATTTTCAGTTTTCAATAGAATTAGTAAGAAAATATAAGCCTAAATAATCAAAAAGAATAATAAGTAGAGACATATTATTAGAAAAAATATCTGAGTTATTGAAATGAATCAACATAAGAAGTAAAAGTAACTAAAGGACATTCTTAATATTAAAAAAGTACCTAAAGTTTTCCGTGCATGCGTACTTCCTCGTAGATATCGACTCTATGATATAACTAAACCTTTTTCTATATATTATTATTAAATAGGATATTTTTTGCGAGCAATATCAAATAAAATAAGAAAAGGACCAAAGTGTATTTTAAATAAATTATAAACATCAAATAATACATAAAAAATAATAATAATTCGAAAATGTATGAAAATTTATAAAACCATCAACGTCATCTGCCCGTTCGCTTCGGTCTATGCCGCCCGTAGGCTAGGTGATTTCGAATCAGTGACATCTTAATTATTTATTAGAATGTTATACAGTAAACTATAATTTCAATCTAGATAAAATGCTGAAAGTGACTTTTATATTTATTTTTATAAGGATGAATATCAAAATATAAGTTGATTTTGGGTGACGTTTTCTTAAAACACCAAACAAACTTTGCAAACCGTTTCTTAGCAACGACGGTTGTTATTAATATAGCAGAATAAATTGCATGTCAAATTAGAAAGTATTTTAATTTATTAGTACATGTGTGTAATGTAATGTTATATAGCCTATAGCACTTCTGAAAAATGCAGCTTTCATACAAATCAAAAACATAGTAAATCGGACCAGTACATCCAGAGATCTTAGCGTTCAAACAAACAAACAAACAAACTCTTCCGCTTTATTATATTAGTATAGATAAAGTATTATATTTATTTGCAGAGCATACAACAAATTGGATTCAAAGTTTTTAGCTTCGCGGTGTATCCCGCGTACAGCAGGATAGACAGAGGAAACCTAGTCACTCCGACGAGACACTCCGTTCTCCACGCAACTCCCAATTTTCAAGACATTCCGTATTGAGTGGCAGTAACAAACGTATCTTGTCACCATTACCAGAGCGATAGGACGAAAGTAATTCATCCCACGAGTTGAAATCGAACCCACTACCCGGCAGCCAGCATCCTGAGATATCGCTTGCAACATTAATTATTTTGTCCATATTTAACTCTACATTTTAATAACATAAACAAATATCCTCAACACACGACATCCGCCCAAATGAAAACCAATCCAGTCCAAATAGTCGGTGGACTCGTAGTAGTTCATGCGTCACAATTACAAAACGCCCGCCGGGGCACAGGCTCGCTCGCCTTCACCTAAAAATGCTAATCGCTAGCGGTACCGAGTGCGCCATGTCTAACGGTAAAGGACGGGCCAGTTTCGACCGATCGCGGAATCTTTGTGGAGTAATAATGACCTAATTTGGTAGGTTTTGCTTGTTTTTGTTTTTCTATTCATCTAATTTACACCTATCTTTTCCCGCTTCAGTCTGTAGCTGGATAGGCAGACAGGATCAAGTGACAAGACAGGACATAAATTCTCCACTTCTACGTCGCATATTGTTTGACTAAAAGGGGGTATCACGTTAATTTGCAGCTATCATGGCGCCAGTTGAACGCCGTCTGGCCACACAAATGGGTATTCAAGGATGTTTATAATGGTCTTTGCTATAGGTACTAATATTATAAAGCTGAAGAGTTTCTTTGAGTGAACACGCTTTCTTTGGAGCAACTGGCTCAAATAGAGAAAAAATATTTTTGTGCTCTACAGTAAGTACCTACTAAGCTATGGAGTATCTAAGTTATGATTTATTATCGGGGAAGGTTATATAATAGGCTGTAGATCACGTTAATCGTTCCTATATATCCCTCTGTACCTGTGGTCAGAATAAATGTGTCCATGTATCATAATATGCAACTCTTAATTATTTCCATCGTGCGGACGAAGTTGCAGGTAAAAGCTAGTAATCCCGAACATAGCAAGGTAGGCAGAGAGAACCTGGGCTAAGACACTTTCGTCCCCCTATTTCGAATTTTGGAGGCATCGCGTGTCAAGTGGCGGAACTCAACGCCGCGCATTGTGTATCAAATATTAAAATATCAAATATCTAATATGATTTTGTCTTAATTGCGTCATCCAGAATGACATTGCAGTTTAAAATATTCGAAAATCTACCAAATAACTATCGTGCACAGTAGAAAGTGTTACCTAGGAACATCCCACCCGCGCCGCTGCACTGTGGCGACGATAACGGCATATTCTAATAGACTAATGCCTAGAAAACTATAATCAGACAACACAAGAGTATAATATTATGATTATATTTTTCGAGTCCATCGTGGCACAGCCACAGAGCGTCTCACTGAATTATTTTCATTTTTTTGCTCTGGCAACTCGGCGTTGAGTACCACTCAACACGAAATGTCCCAAAAAATTGGCGAAAGGTAAGGAATAGCGTGCCCTACTAAATGAGGGGTGCCCTACTATACCTACATATACATAAAAAATATCTTGTGTAGATAGGTGTGTTAAGTAGACGGAAAAGTTAGTAACGAATTACTATATTCTTAATTTTTCAACGAATTTGAACATTTATAGAGTTAATATGGGGAGGGGTTAAGTGGGGTTAGACCCCATCTGAAAAAAAAGCCTGGACAAATATGTGAACTCTACCTACTCCCATCGAGTTTTATCAAACAGGTTTCGATACTATCCAAATTGTTGATCTTAAGATTAAATAAAAAATAAACAAAAAATCATATAAACAGATATATGTACATAGTATACTATTTGCTCTACCGGAGTAACTATTTACTAAGCGTGAGTCAGACCGAATAAGCATCCTCGTGAATATATAAATTGGTAAAACCGAGATCAAATATGCGATAAAAATCACGGTCACACTATCTCGCGATCAGTTCCAACATAAATAAAATTAACATGCGTTACCTGTCACGATTCATTAAAGACAAAGGAAGGTAACACTGAGGGGAAGCAGACACCTCCTCTTAATCCATCATGCCTATTAATGCGATGATCGTTGGTTCGACTTTCAAAGTTTGGTCCTCTACGGAATATTTAAAGATTTTAAGATTATATAAAAAGTACTAGTGGGCCCGGACGCGGCTGCGTCCGCTTGAACTATACGATTATTTATTAAATATATTTATGAAATTATTTTCGGTTTTCAATAGAAATTGTAAAAAAATATAAGCCTAAATAATTAAAATAAGTTAAAAAAGAATAATAAGTGAAGATTTATTATTAGAAAAAATACCTAAGTAACCGAAATTAACAAACACAAGAAGTAAAAATAACTAAAGGAAATTCTTAGTATTAGAAAAAGTACCTAAAGTTTGCCGTGCGCGCGTACTAAACATTTTTTTATATTGAATAATTAATAATTTTTGCGAACAATATTAAATAAAATCCCAAATGATTAAAATTACGATATTTTAAGTGCATAACGTAGGTATAGACAACAGAACTAAGGTAAATTAATTATAAGCAGCAAATAATTAAATAAAAATTAACAGTAATTCGAAAATATATAAAAATTTACAAAACCATCAAAGTCATATGCCCGTTCGCGTCGGTAACACTATACCACTCGTAGGCTAGGTCATTTCGAATCAGTTACATCTCCTTAATTATTTATTAGAATTTTACACAGTAAACTATAATTTCCATCTAGATGAAATGCTAGAAGTGACTATTATATATATTTTCATAAGGATGAATATCAAACTATAGAAATCATCTAATTTTTGTTAATGTATACAAATCTATATCTATAGTATATATCAACGCGGACTTTTTTAAACAATATTTAAGGGACAATATTTTTGTAGAACATTGTTTTTGTGGCTCATATGGATGAGTCGGCGCGCGCCATGTATGCGTTAAGCAAACTCATTTTGGGTGACGTTTTCTTAAAACAACAAACTTTGCAAGCCGTTGCTTAGCAACGACGGTTGTTATTAACATGGCGGGATAAATTGCATGTCAAATTACTAAGTATTTTAATATATTAATATATATCGACAATATAACAAATATAAGAAAAAAAGTATCCTATGTTCATTACGGTACCCTCATGTGTCTCTATATGAGTATTTTATCACAATTAAATTAGCGGTTTAAGCCTGATTGCGTAAAAGACAGACAGACAGACAGACAGACAGAGTTACTTTAATTTATAATATACTAGTGGGCCCGGACGCGGCTACGCCCGCTTGAACTATAGGATTTATCTAACTATATTTAATAAATATATTTATGAATGTTTTTTTCGGTTTTCAATAGAATTTGTAAAAAAACATAAGCCTTAATAATTAAAATAAGTTAAAAAAGATTAATAAGTGCAGATTTATTATTAGAAAAAATATATGAGTAACCGAAATGAACAAACAAAAGAAGTAAAAGTAACTAAAGGACTAACTTAATATTAGAAAAATTACCTAAAGTTTGCCGTGCGCGCGTACTAAACATTTTTCTATATTAAATAATTAATAATTTTTGCCAATAATCTATATATATAAAAGGACTTGTCCTCTCTGACTGAGGTAAGACGCACGCACAGCCGTAACCGCTGTGCGTAGAAACGTGAAATTTGGGCAGATATTAACTTT
The DNA here is from genome assembly GCA_018249835.1 of Heliconius besckei. Lineage (NCBI taxonomy): Eukaryota > Metazoa > Arthropoda > Insecta > Lepidoptera > Nymphalidae > Heliconius > Heliconius besckei. The sequence continues at coordinate 9,311 of DWNA01002853.1, forward strand.
CGTTATCTGGACATCCACTAAGAAGGGATTTTGAAAAATTTTAACCCTAAAGGGGTGAAATAGGGGTTCAAAGTTTGTATGGAAAAAAAAAATCGGAACCGATTTTTATAAAATTTGAAATTTAGATTTTTAAAAGTATTTAATTGAACACGTGTTTTATCGTTTTCTAGAATTCACCCCCTAAGGGTGCAAATAAGGGGTTGAAAGTTTGTATGGAAAAATCTTTAAATCGCCACCGATTTTTATAACATTTTAAATTTAGACTCTTAAAAATATTTCATTGAACACATGTTTCGTGGTTTATTAGAATTCACCCCTAATTACGCAAGCGAAGCTGCGCGCGTCCGCTAGTATTAAATAAAATCTCAAATGATTAAAATTACGATATTTTAAGTGTATAACATCGGTATAGATATTCGAACTGAGATAAATTAATTAAAAGCAGCAAATAATTACATAAAAATTAACAGAAATTCGAAAATATATAAAAATTTACAAAACAATTAAAGTCGTCTGCCCGTTCGCGTCGGTCATACTATGCCGCCCGAAGGCTAGGTCATTTCGAATCAGTGACATCTCCATAATTATTTATTAGAATGCTATACAGTAAACTATAATTTCAATCTAGATGAAATGCTAAAAGTGACTATTATATTTATTTTCATAAGGATGAATAATATTAAATTAAAGAAATCATCTAATTTTTGTTAATGTATACAAATCTATTTTAGCGCGCGCCATGTACGCGTTAAGCAAGCTCATTTTGGCTGACATTTTCTAACAACAAACTGCAAATCGTTGCTTAGCAACGACGGTTGTTATTAACATGGCGGAATAAATTGCATGCCAATTTAATTATTTTAATATATTGGTATATATCGAAAATATTACAAATATGAGAAAAAAAAGTATCCTATGTTCATCCCGAGACCTTCAAGTATCTCTATATGAGTATTTTATCACAATTAAATTAGCGGTTTGGCCCTGATTGCGTAAAAGACAGACAGACAGACAGACAGACAGAGTTACTTTCGAATTTATAATATAGGTATGGATGGTATGGATGGATGGATTATAATTAACATAAGTGTCTACATGATTTAAACAGCAGTTTTTCTAGTGTGATATATTTGTTATTACAACTTACAAGTCTAGTTTTTATGAATTACAGCAAGGTTATATAAATATTCATTTTATAGTAAGTATAACACTGCATAAGTGGCTATAATTTTTAGATTGTAATGTTGATTAAAACAACTTATAATTCGGAAATTATCAAGTGTTTTTTTTAGTTTCACGCTTAATCCGCACAGCACGGCGGGCAGAGACAGATCTTATTTGTATTAAGCCGCGAAACTCAATGGCACGCCGTGTAACTATCTATACTAATATAATAAAGCGGAAGAGTTTGTTTGTTTGTTTGTTTGTTTGTTTGTTTGTTTGAACGCTAAGATCTCTGGATCTACTGGTCCGATTTACATTGTTTTTGTTTTGTATGAAAACTGCATTCTTCAGAAGTGCTATAGGCTATATAACATTACATTACACATATAAACTAATATATTTTAAACTACTTTCTAATTTGACATGCAATTTATTCTGCCATGTTAATAACAACCGTCGCGTCGC
>DWNA01002854.1:0-10939 GCA_018249835.1 Heliconius besckei
CTGCAATAGTGGCGAGGAAAATTTCCTTTTATTGTGTTAGTAAATGCTTATTGTATACCCGAGCGTTTTCTCCATTGTGATGGCTCCCGCCGTACCTCTTTGATATTACTTTGCGATTGTTCGATGACAAATCACTTAAATGATACATAAAGTCTCGTCCGATACAGTAAATCAAATAGCATTAGTGGCCATTGTTAAATTAATTATAAACGGAAATCTATGTCTTTGTTTATACAAAGTTTTACAGAACCTCAAATTCAAAGTCTTCATTCTAATTAACTAATATTTATTTCGTTATATATTTGAAGGTAAACTACTGAATATATAGCAAGTAACGATTAAAAAAGTAAATAGATAAATTTCAACACATATATCCAGAATCATTATATACTTATTCATATATTCATATTATTGACGAACGAAGACGTTTTCGGATTCGCATTACTTTCTCGTTTTCAAATATAAGAATTTGCTTAAAAAAACCAGTTATTATTATAGTAACTATTTAAAAGAATATTGATGATGATGATCAACTAGCTCTCATATTATTAAAAAAAAAAGTATAAATTACCTCTTCCTCAGTGGTGGCGGTGTTGACCGAGTCCATGCTCTGGCAGAGCGCGAGCTCCATGTTCTTGTGCTGCGGCGAGGCAGGTCGCGGCGAGGGCGCGCCCTGCGTCTGCTGCACGGGCGTCTGCTGCACGCTCGCGCCCGTCGTCTGCAAGCTCTGTGCCTGCAGGTTCTGCAGCGACTGGTGGGCCAGGTTCAGCTGGTGCTGCTGCACGATGCTCTGCTGCACTATACTCTGCTGCACCTTGATGTGTTGGTGCACGGCCAGCTGGTGGATGGGGTGCAGGGGCGCGCCGGTCGCGGGGTACGGGGGGGAGAGCCGCTGCCGCTTCACTTGCGCACTCTGAAGCGCTTCGTGCAGCCTCTTCACCGGGAGGGGGCTCTGGCCGAGGTTATCCACGGCTGTGTCGGGGCGTGCTGGCCGAGTCGCGCGACTCCGGCGAGCACTGACCAACTGTCAGACAGGAGAAATGACCGCGCGCTACGCGACGATATCGATATATGATGTTGACAACGGCGCAGCACTACGCACGTTGTGTTATGAATTAATTGACTTATCGGCTACGCTCGTTAAAACTTAAAGGTTTCCAAACACCGATAAGTGATTGTTCTTTATTATTTTAGCGCTAGAGCACTTTGTTCTCATTCGTGCTGATCGATGTTCTGCATGTAAACTGATCCTGGAAAAAAAAAGAAAAAATACATGAAAATTCCATTACTAAAGCAAGATATAGACGACGACTAAACACGTAAAGGCAACCCGATGTGAATACATATACCGATATACCTATCGACTCAAATGATAATTCAAAATACCTCACATTCTGTCAGAGTCCAATTAGTAAGAGAAGCCTCTTACCACCCTCTATCGATAAATCGGAAAGCACTCTCTGGTGTATTTCACCCGCGCTTTGAAAAGTAGAAAGCTATAGCATGAAATCATATGTTGATGTAGATTCTAGGAGTAGTGGGTGGTTGTTTTAGTAACTATGATAACGGATGATATTTGACTTTTATAATTTTTTTAAATATCACGTACAAGCAAGACGATCTTAGTATGATAATGAACTACATTGAAATTTTACAAAAATCAGAATTCATATTAACTGAACCAAGCAACCCTTTGCATACAGTAGGAATCCATAAATACTAGACTAATATAAAATACACGGGATGCATGTTGCATATTAGAATAAATTCTAGAGTAAACTACTTTGAGATGTTTTTTCATTGAACAAAGGTCTTTTATATCTCACACACAGCGATTGCACATGTACGTGGGTGTTGCCGGTCATTTAGTTTGTTAGTCATCGCGATAAACACCTAGAAACATATAAATGAAACAATGACGTAACATCAAATTAATTTCGTTCTTTAATTGAGTGGTTACATTGTAGATCGCATATTTTACAATTCTATATCATTATCTAACATTCGTCACTTTGTTAGTTTTAGTTAAGTCTATTTAATTTTTCTCGCAATATAAGTATGATTTAATATAATTTCCAGCCGATATTTTTTAATTCGAAGTCATTTTAATTTGTCGAAGTAAAAATGACAAAACACATGTGTCTGTTTAAAAAGCACAGCTTTATGTTACAGCCTACTATTCAATAATAATAGAACATTTATTCCACAAGACCAAACCAATGTAAAGGAAATAACAAGAATTCAATTAGAAAAATGAAATAGTAAAAATTATTATAGTTACATAATATTTAAGTACCCCGCGCACACGGTCACGTGAACTTAACTAGACATACGAAGGTCACCTTTTTGTTCCAAACGTGAGTAAGTTGTGAACAAAAAACTAAAGATTTGAACTTGAACTTCTATGTTATAAATAAGGTGGAAATAAAATACACCTTTTTTAAATTTAAATGAAGCTCTTTTAACACATTTCGACTGTATAACACTTTTGAAATATATACATATATTATAATCCTTACCTAATTTAATAATGTCATTTATTCTTAAAATCTATATTTACTTTACTTTTAACTAACATTTACTTTACTTTTTCAATATTCAATAGATAAAATTATGGTTGATTGGTTAGTTCCAAAACTCGGCGATCGGCACTTTAGAACAGTGCGCCAAGCTCCTGATTAGGCAGGCAAATATCTAACTCGCTCAGCATAACTGCAATTACTGTCTAAAACTAACTGAACTATCTCTGCAATCATATAATTTAACTTGAGTTAATAAAATCAAAAACTGAGAAATTGATTTTTGGGTAAAATCTACAAGTAAAACGTTTTTTTTGTATTCATATAGTAGGTAAAACGTAGATAAAACATAATAATTAAATAATTAAAACAAGAATGTCGAACTCCTAATCTGCATAATTTTACACTAGATCAAATCATAGTATTGAATTAAATTTGTAATATTGCGTTAAACGCAATTAACGATTAAACGATTCAATCGTCTGCACATTGTCATTAACACAATTATCCTCTAAATTATTTAGAGACACTATGACCTACCCTAGTTCCAAGTATATCCATATACTTACAAATGCAAATAACACGGTGAGAAAGGATTATTTGAAACTACTAATTCATATTTGCCCGATATCTAATATTTTTAAAGAATCGATTTTGTTACAGTTACAAGTACAACCAAGTACAGAAGTACATCATGATTAAGAAAATATTATACGCCCGGTTTATATTTTCTTAACCGATGAACACTTTAATCCAGAAGTATTTATGCTGCGGTGAAGTCGGTAAATAAGTCCGGACAACTTTTCCAGTTCCCATCTATTATAAGTCTCGGGAGATCCTTAACTTCGTCGACGCTTTGATATGTTATAATTTATAGGGCTGTAAACAAAATCTATTTGATTTTACTAAATAAAATAAAAATATTTTATGTCTGGCTTTATAATAGTAGAAATTATTAAGATTATTATTCAAAACGTTTTCTTTATAAAATGGGCAATTGAGAATTATTTCATAGTTATGAATGGTATAAAAAAATAAATGATATAGTGTTTTATAGTATATCTATATTTTTAAAACATAATTAAACATTCACCATATATTATATGACCGTAGAAATAGAAGCCATATGCAAAAAGGTTTACAAATAAGTCGATTAGCGAGCCGTCAGCCTGCCACTAAATATTGATTGGATTATGTATTGAAGAATCTATTCAAATTATTTGAGCACGACCAAGTTGAATCATAATATGCACTTTATTACATATGTCTATGACTATGACAGAGAGCAAAGTGATCTGTCACTAAGTTACCTAATCCACTTCAAATAAAATAAGAGGGACAGTTTTTTTAAATCTTTTATTGTCTTCTTTATGTTATTCTATTTTTATATGTTTCTTTATATGTATTTTCTTATAGAATGTACTTTCAATAATATCCAAATACAAGCCAGCTTCAACTGATATCTCGGTCTACAGCACACACAAACCCTCGACTAGTTTAATTCGAAAACTATGAGGTTGGGCACAAAGAAATAGTTTCGGTTGGTTGTTACGAGTTATTTTGGTGATGAATAAGCAAAGGGTTTCTGAAGACTGAACTTCCCTTAAAATTTCTTTGTGAGAGTGTAATAACGTCTGATTCGTCGTTGAAATTAAATATAGGTATATTCTATTTATATCATCGAAAATATAATATTAATATATTTCAAAATGAAATTAGGCAAATGACCTAAAATGCATCTTGATTAAGAGATATTGTGATATCTACTGTTACATATGGCTCGCAAACTAGCCCATTCAATTAACTGCAACGTGCTGTCGACCAATTGAACCATTCACCTAATGAAATTTCGACTGAAATAAACTCAAAGCTATACGCAAAATATCCGAACACATTACAGATATTTGATGATACAATCTATATAATGCGGTCCTCCCATCCCATATAAATTTCGATATTAAATGAAACTTGTTTTAATTGTCAGTAAAAATTAATACAATTATTAAATTGAATTAATGGATACATGCTAAAGTGAAAAGAGAAAACTACTGTCTTTACTAGCTAATTATGAAAACACCAGAGGGTATTAGCACTTTCGGGGGCTTTCGTCATTCTGCGTGTTTGGACTAATATCGAGAGAAATAAACCATTGTTAGCTTCACTCTTCACTCCATAGAGCGTTCACGTCTCAAATTGAGTCTAATTGCCACAACGAAGTGTTGAATCAGACTGAGCGGTGAAGCTTCAGTGGCCTAAATTGTACCTATTTGCTCACTTAGGACGAGAATAACATACCACCTGATAATTACAAAAACTCTGTCTATTTGTCTTCTCCTTCTCATTAAAGTAGAGCTCGCTATTTTTGGCTTAACAAGCTCAATAACTACCAAACCAAAACCAGACAATCAAAGGTATTAAAATATATTGATTGGCAATAAAATAAAATATTGTATGTACCGTTTAACAAATTGTTCATATCTTTATTATCTATATTGTAAGAACTTAAGAAGGTCGAAAGACAGAAAGCGTGACTGAGCAATACTTTTATTGCCAATCAATGTTATTCGATCGCTTACACCTTTGGAACACCAATACAAACTAAATGCTTGCTGGTGCGATAATTATCGCATTTAAATTGTACCTGTATAAATAAATATTAATGCTTTTTGGTTCAATACATCAATAGCTAAGTCTATATCAACATCATTCACTAACAAAATTAACTAATTACACCTAACTAAACTAAAGGACCTAACTAGGTCCTTATCTAAGATGTGCGTGAATTATAAGAATTTAAAAACTTCGAAATAGCTGCATTCTTATGTATAGTTGCCTACCCTGGTGTGTGCAGGATACAGTCTGAAGCGGATTTTTAAATAGTTTTGTAAATATTTAGAACGCATACTAAAATATCAAGCACAATTAATTTAACCAACTATTAGCCGCTCTCATGGACAATTCGTCTGCGGTCTTGTCATGTCGTGACGCAACAAGGCACAATGACGGGCCTTCATACAAGTGACTAGTCCGAATGGACTCGCTCGTCTGTAATTATGGCGACAAAGTTTACGAGCATAGAAAACCAATAAAAAATGTAGTCGTGATGTGGACTTGGATGAGGACTACAGACGTAGAATAAAAAAAAAGCCTAAATTATAATAAATGAAACTCCGCGGGTCATTTTGATACTGCAATGCGTCATGTTGGGGGGAGAATACGCCTTAATTATTTGCTTTTACTTTTCTCCTACTATTTACTTAGTGAAATTAAAATGCATTAAACAAATTTAAGCCCGCTAGAATCTGTTTGCAGAATAACATTTTCAAGCATGTTTTCACTTTCTTCCAGTTTCAATAGTTTAAGTATTGTGACAAGTAATGGATGGTGCAATGTGAAAGCGTAATAATGAAATTTAAATACTTTCGATTAACAGCAGCCACTGAAGAACAATAGCTTACGTTCACCAGCTTTGTTTACAACTGCATAAATTTTGATATGCATATTGAAGCCTAAAGGAATATAACGTTATAAAATTTACTTTATATTTAAATAGGTAAATTGATTTTATTGACAATAACTTGCTAAACTTGAGCATTTTATATTATATATATATATATATTAATTTAATTTCTAGCAAACAGGCCACTTGTTAATTTCATATTTAAGTATGAAGCTAAAAAGAAAAAAAAATGGAAGATAATTAAAAATATACAACCTCATCTTTAAAAAGGAGGTTCTATATTCGACAAATATAAATTTATTAGAGTCCGTTAAGAATATCTAATCGCGTCCTATCCCCATCCCGTCGTTATTTAGCAATGTAATATTCATTTATCCGTTTTTGCTTGTTTTATTACCGAAACAGTGAAATATCTTACGACATTCGCCGAAATTGCTATTTATTGATATATAGTAACAATTTGTGTGGTTACGTTAGAAGGCATTATTTGGTATTGATAAAAAAGTTCATTTTATAAATTCTAATTTTAAAAGGATGTTTTCTCAGTATAGATCGAAGAAAATACCGACTTTGATATTGTTCGAATGTATTGTAATATAAACAATTTCTTACAACTCTAGAAGAAATGTATTAAAAAACATATTTAAAAATGTTCATTATCTTCCAAAAGGTTCTATTTTATGTAATAAATCTAATATTTACAAGAAGTAACTAAGAATATTGGCGGCTCTACGTCCATTATATCTAATAATGGAGAATGGTACACTATTTTTTGTAACAGCGTAATAACAACATAGCATGTCGTAAGGCGTACCACGAATGTATTTCCTTAGAAGTATTTTAGTTACTAAATTGTATCTAATGTTACTTTTTCCTTGTCATTTTCTTTTTCTTTAAATGCATAAGTTTAGTTTAGAATCGTGATAATTATTCTTATATGATTCTTATATGATACCATGTACAAATATTCATATATATATTATCGCTTAATAATATATATCCTTTTGTTGCCTTTAAGCTGTTAAAATACTTACAATCGTATCTGTTAAATTTCTCTACATTATTACATCCAATCTAAGATCTCCTATGATTCTATGCGCTCATTCCCCAGTCTGAGATGGTAGAGTCTATCTAATTCGATTAACCTCTCATAATGTTCTTAAGTACTTAAATTTAATGATGACGCCAGTGCTCGGTTCTCTTTTATTCATTGACATCAATTACCTAATGTGGTAAGGGTGTATATTGTGAAGGTTCAAAAGTCTTTTGTAATCAATTATAGACGCTTTGTTCGACAGTGACTGTTATAATTCAGTTTTTTTATAACTTGTAAATTGTATTGCCTATTCTAAACATTTTCAATAAATCGTGTGTTGATATTTTTAAAATTAAAAGTTTATTCTTTTTTTTCTCCTTATTTTTTTTTCTTTCGCTGTAGAGCTTTTTAAAATATACATTTACGTTTGTTCTAATATTTTCTTAAATATCATAGGTATGGATACTTTAAATATTTATTCTAGATTATAATAAAATCTTTTTCTTTTTTTTTGTAAAGTTGCCAAGACTCTGATTTTTTAATGTTAAGTGTTGTAAAATATAAATCAAATTTATTACGGTTATTTTGAATTTGTCTATTGGAATAATATATTTATATCGATATGCGTCATTTGTTGAGAAATCTTTATAAGAATTTCTATTCTACATTAAGATAATGTTATTCTCAAGTTTAACTTAACAGTTTTTATTTTTGGTGTAAAATGTAGATTCCAATGCGAAATATTTCACAGTATCTACTAACAACAGTATATCGTTTAGTTTGTTATGCTTATCTAAGCGGCGCGAGCAATTAACGGATCATAAATTTGTTTCCAGTAAAAGAGTTGCGCGCTCTCGAAACTCTACATGCTGATATTTTTACATTTACGCCGATGAAGTTTCATGGAAAAAATATATTATCCACGAAATTAGGAGAGCCGGCAATGCCTTCGTGGTAAAATTAATAAAAGTGAAATTAAAGCGCGCCAATAAGTTCTCCTAACGGCGTAGAACACGTCGGGTTGCCTCTAACCGCTAGTGATCTCCGTTACCTAGAAAACAACAGCACATCTCACTAGCACACACACTGCCTTCGTCGGAAAACGCACATGCACAATTTTCCGAACACCAGTTACGGACACCGTGTCGGTCGCGTCGGGACAAGGGGCGGCACGTATGAGCGCTACCTCTGCGCGCGATAGACTGACGGCGACGGCTCTCGGGCGGGCGGTCGCGCGAGCGGGACGCGCGGCGGGCGTGCCGGCGGCCTGCGCGCGCACCTCGCCTCTCGCTCGCGCGCGCTTCGTGCGCGTATAGTCATCTCTGTCCGGCACGCACGAGCACACCTTTCGTTCCCGAGACAGGTGTTCCCGCGGCTGTGTGCGTCGGAGTAGCCGTACATGTGTGCGCGCTTCCTGCGGATCGTTTTTTATGCCCGGCAGAAATTATAAAAAGTAAATGGAGGGAAAATTAAATAAAACGTTTACAATGAAGCGTTTCCCTGTGCGCTTTGAATGATTCAGCTCGCGTTATTTTTCAGGGAGGGCACTCGCGGGTCGCGCTGACTGACTGATCGCGGTGCTTTTTACGGATGTTTGAGTGACGTAGGTGGGCGTAATTAGGCATGGGGCGGAAAGGCATATTGATTGCGGTAACACCGGCTTTGTGGAAGAATCGATATTTTTGTATTAAAGTTGGCACGCGACGTGTCCGGCGGCGGCCGTGCGTCCGCACTCCGGACTCCCAACTCGGATAGTTGAAATGAACCTGCGTATCGATCCGTGCCGACAAGTTTGACCCTAGTTTATGGCGCGCACATAACTTGGGCCACACTTACAGACGCTATCGAGATCGCTTTATCTAAACTACGACTTTCATAAAAACTTCTGTCATCCAACTTGCACCAGAATAAAAATGTCAACATTGCCCCGCATAAAAATTACACCAAATTAACTTGTTTAAAATAGAGCAGCTTTTACAAGCTTTCTACAGATTGAAATATATTTAACACTTTGAACGTTAAATATCAAATAACATCTGACGAACTCTACGGCTGTTTCTGAAAAGTACTCGAGTCTCTATTACATTATTAATATAAATAACATTAAATCCTGAAAGTAAAGTGCGCACTTTACTATTTCTAAATATTCATTTTAAATTTTCAGTTTACCCTAATTGAAGAAATATTTTCCGAGAGGTGGATGTGAAGAGCACAGTTCTTTCTTCTAAATCTACATAATCATGAGGCTTATATATCCCAACTGATTTTCCACCTGCTCTAATGATAATCTGATTAGGGCTGTGGCCAAACACTGATCAAATATAATCTGAACTTTGAAATTATTGACACAAAAAATAGATGTTACATAGGAAATGTTATTATACAAGTTTGTTAGGACTGGAATGAAAAAATCCAATATATAACATAATATGTACAGTATCGCAAAATATCCCCCTTGTGGGACTTCAAAAGTTGAATTAGATACAAAATATTTAATCTTATGAGGAGAGCACAAGCCAAAGTAAAGTTGAACGACGGCACTATTTCACGGCTCTTTGTCATAGTAATAGTATTTCGTTGTGCCGGGTGCCCAGATGTTGAAGCACTTAGCGGCTTGCACCGGTTTTATTATGAATAGCAACGGAACTAGTATTTTGCGGTTTCCCTCCGGAGCTAGACACAAATTAATGCCCGAGCTCTCAACTAGAAATTAATGTAATGCACCCAGGTTACGTGGCCAAATTGTTGGCGTTCAGTAAATTTTGGACGAGGAAATGGCGAATTTTGTAATTGAATTTTTGATCGCGCACGACCTGGCGTCATATCATGTCTATAAACAATGGGGCAGAATAAACTCAATTACAGTCGCACGCTCGCACGTCACAATCCGTGCGAAGAATGCGCTTTAAAATGTCAATTCGGAATTTTTTTGCGATACTGTTTGCACCGTGACACCGTAGGTATGTACTACATACAAACATGTGACACCTCATTTGCATTACGTTTAAGGTAATTGCATTGAAATTAACTTAATTTCTTTTAAATTATATATTCTATTATAAATTATTTCATTTCTGTAGGTTTTATTATGTTTAAAATACATAATTATTAAAGAAGACACAAATAAACAATTAAAGAAAATATGATTTTTATACTTTTTCATTTTCTTCTTTTTAAAGTATACTTCATGAATTTATATAATTGTAAATACATTATTGATTACTCGATATATAAACTTTAATATTAGTAGAATTTTTATTTTAAAATTAAACACATTAGTGTTATTAGTTATTACTTTAACTGAAACATAACAAAGCATAGGAATGAACTAAACTTCTATTATCTAAGAGCTTTTTGTAAACAATGATTCATCGTGACGTCACGTGGCGCGCCCCGTCAAGTGAGAATCGCATCAGTTCTGTAATTTTTGCCATTGTTTGAGTAAAATTTTATAAAATTCGCATAATGTTAGCAAAGTGCACGCCGTCATTAATTTGTTTGTGTTAACAAGGCTGTTGACAGTTGCAAGTTTTGTTGCTAATGCGAATTAAATATGTTGGATGCCTTTGCATTTTACTTTGTCGGCCTGTGCGTCCTTCAAGACCATTTATCTCGAGATCACGTGGAGGTATCAATCTGAAATTATTTAAATTCAGGTCTATGGCCCCCTTAAAATACAAAAAAGATTAAGCTTCTAAGTCAACGCAGTTAAAAGATACGATTTTGCTACATTTTCAATTAAGTCCACCGCGTAATCGAAACCTACAGGACAATAAGAAAAAAGAGACAATAATATTATGTAAAAAATTATATATCCTAACAGGTTGTTTGTATTATATTAGATTTTATTACATTTAATGTTGTTATCATACTAACAATAACATTCTTTAAGCAATAAATAACTATAATTCAGAAGTTGTGTGC
>DWNA01002855.1:0-10938 GCA_018249835.1 Heliconius besckei
TTTGTAAAAAAAAAAATATAATAAACATTTTTACATTTTTTTGTTTTGACATCAATGTTTTTGTCACAGGTTTCGAAATTACTAATATATTTTTTTTCAGCTTTACTCTATATCCCGCATGAAGCAGAATCCTGGGGAAATTGCGAGTTCCAACAGAAATGGAAATATTAAATAATTTAATTCCTCTGAATGCGAATGGAACCCATAACCTCTTGCACGTTTGCACACTTTAGCTTCAACAAATGTAATATAATAATAAAAATCTCACATCACCCATACAAAACGCTAATCGACAAAACCCTCAATCTCTCCCAACATGGACCACCATCACAAAATACGTTTAAATCGCTTGCATGACTTACAAAATAGTAAATCTTACTCGCCATCTAACCTGAAACTGAAGCGACAGTACATCAATGCGGTAAATGTCTAGTGTCCACTGGAACGTTCATTTTATTGCCCTCTTGCGTTTCGTTGCGTGCCCGCTCTTAAATATGATTGTGTGTTTGACTTTGTATAGCGGAACCTTGGTGGGAACCTATTATTGGTATTTATATAGGTTTGATGTCCGAAGGTTAACTGTGGCTCTTTAAATCATAGATTATTATGATAAAGTTAACATGGATTTAGAAGAAGGTGAATATAGATAATCAAATTATAGAATTATATATATTAACTTCAAGTTATGCTTAAGAATCTATATATTGGAAAAAATTAAAAAGGAACGGAGTGTCATAACACCAGGTTTCCTCTGCCTACTGTGCTATGTGCGGGATACAGCGTGAAGCAGATAAATATTTCATATAAAATAATATCATATAGAAAAATAATTAAAACATATCATAACTCAAACTATAAATCTCTTCAAAATAACACATTATTAAATTAACACCAAAATTATTATTGGTATCAAGTAAAATAATTTACAATAACTTTTTAATACGACCGCATATCTCATTTGTCTCTGTATGTCTCTGTATGCCCCTAAGCACCGCTCTTAATTACACAGCTTCTTGAGATGTACTCGTATGCATTAGTCAACTTATTGAAGTGGCTAGAGGCCAGTCGTACCAGGGGTATAAACGTGTAAGTTAAACGCGAAAGGTTGATGGGGGATACAAGTACAAATATTGGAATATTTTTCATTATTAAAGATGGAACTAACCTCACTTAAATCGATGGAAGATGTGGAATTCATAGTATTCGACCCCCTACCGCCTAATATGTTACATTAATTTGATAATTAAATAAAATTTTTAAAAAGTGTTATTGTTTTTAGTGAGAACCGTTTAAAATTAAATTTATTAATTTTGAACGCAATTGCATATAGAGATGTTATTGTCACAACCAATTTAACTTTACTTATTCAATATTCATATTATAATATTTGGGACATTCGAAAATCTTTACACATATTCACATTTCACTTCAGAATTTATTACACGTACCTACCGCTATTAAAAAATAAAATCTGTATAAATTGTTATATCTTTTATAATAGTAAAAACAGAAAAAGACATATAAATTCATAATCTATAAACAAATAAAAATAAATATATACAATTATGATTATTTTAGTTATAAGGCAGAAACCAGCAAGTCATTAGCGGCGCGTGCGCACCACGTGCACCAGAGTTACGTCTCATAATAAAATAGAGCATCAATAATAAATAACGTTACATTATTCCATTAAAATTAAAGCTTTAATAATAATTAAACAATGTTTTCTATATCACATATAATAAATTACATTACTAAATAATGAGCTAGTCTAAACAATAGCAAGAAATTTATACTTACAACTAAAATTATCCAATCTTAGCTGACATGGTATGGTGTAATTTAGCGAGTGTTTTCAGCGCGCGCGCCGCACCGCCCACGTGCCCGCGCACCATCAATCACGCAGTCGGCCATTCTTTACCACATGACATTCTAATGCCTTTAATGTTTCGCAATCCAGGGATAACATTTGACCGCCTGGACGCATTGTCTTTGATTACATTCGCCTGATGAGGTCACCAGTTCTATTACTCTTTGTTTTTGATGATCGCGTGCAGCTTCCGGTGCTCGCTTGTTATTATCATGAGTAATTGGCTGGCCATGATAATTTGAAAACCATCTAGATATCTAATTAATTATATATTTTTATTTCTTATTTATTATTATATTTGCTATGCAATTGATATTTTATATTATAAGCTATAAACATATAAAATGTTATGACAGTTGAGAACGCTTTCCTTCACTTATATAAATAAATCGATTCAGCCTTTACCGCTAGTTCAGTGGTCAATAAATATTTCCTGTAACAACAATACAATACCGTGAACTATCGACAGTTCGGGCTGGAATATGTCGCTGGGATCGTATCTATATGTAAATTGAGGCGAATTTTCGTAACGTGCCGGCGCCGGGGACCGATCCATCATAGAAATGTGGACGGACCGGCCCACGCGCCGCGTTAATGCAAAACATTTAATACATTATACGCCTAGATAGCGACGCGAGGGTCTGAGCCTAGCTAAATAACCCGATTTCTACATACAGGTATATGTTTTAGCCAATTTTGCTATGTTAATATTATCATTTAAGGCAGCTACATCTACCATATTACGCTTTTAGGCGTTAACTAGCATCTTGACGCCATACAGAATTACGAGAGCGTTTTTCAATGGCTATACGTTTTTATTCTATCGAGATAAATCGATTCATCAATTTTAAAATAAGCATCGAACGAGATCGAGCTGGTATTTAGTGTGTAACACACTCGATATGGCGTTATATCAATGGATGTAATGGACGTGGTACATTAAATATTCATCAATAGATGCGTAAGAACGCAGCGAACGTGATAAATGTGGTTCTGGTGGCAAACTTAATCGATTTTATATTTATTATAAACTATTAGGTTTAATGCTCCTTTGTGAATAAATATTTGTGGAAGAGCTATTCACGTACAATTGAATAGTTGTTCCTACTATCGCGGTGTTTCTATATTGAGATCGTATCGGATAACTAGATCGTAAATTTGACAGGAATTTTAGAATGCTGCTCGAAATATTTGCCTTTCTTGCATAGTTTATTGTTAAGTAAGGTTAATTGTAGCGTCCCTATGTTATTAGAGAATAACAATGTCGTCAGTATTATTTTCTATAAATATTGTAAGTTAATATTTTTGAGGTTTGTTGTGTAAAAATGGGGAACGGAGTGTCTCAACACTAAGTTCTCTCTGTCTACCCTGCTGTGTGCGGGATATAGCGGGAAGCTGACTCTTGCTACGTAAAATTCATTTGTATTATGCCATCATAGTCACTGCGAGACTCCCGGACGCCCAAGGAAACGCTGGTTGGATGTCGTGATGCAGGGCATGAGAGCCATGAGAGTCTAACCACCGAGGACGCAAGAGACCGTGCAAAGTGGAGTAGGTTGAGTAGGAAGGCGGACCCTAGTAATAGCCGGGATTAACTTTATATTTTATATTCTTAACTGAATTAAGAGTATTTTGGTGCGTGTGGTCCAAATCCTATTGAGAGAGATTATATTTCGCAATTATATAAAGGAAATGGTAGAATTGTATGTCTGTCATGATGCGACTAATGTTAAGCTGTGAAATGACATTCGATAGCTGAGGGCGGTGCGGCCCCGCTTTGTGCAAATACGAGTTCCGTGCTTGCGCCTATAGCCATTGTACTACGGAGACCAGATATATATAGATATAAAGTTATATTATTTTAATTGTATCTACGTGTCCTGTATTAAAATATTTGAAAGATTATGGGCAATTCAGCTTGAAGCGTCCTGTACGCAGCTGGGTAGGCAGAGAGAACTTTGTGCTGATAAACTGTTCTTCATTTTGATGATGTTTCTAAGAGTTCCTACAATAAATATCACATTATTGCATTTTTTTGTTTTTATATTTTTTTGTGTAATATAATCACAACTTTTTACGTTTATAATACGGAGTTGTGACCTGTTGGTAATTAGCTAGTGTCATTGAAAAATCTATTGTATTGCGTATTTATTCTCAAAGAATGTATTGAACATAGCGTTATTAGCTTCAGTTCGCCAATGCCTCAGGCGCGAGACGGTCGTGGCTTGAGAGATATATTACTAGTTTCATCAAAAACTATTAATATTATTTAATCATAGAAAAGCCTATTTTTATAATAATTACGAATAAATAGGTATGAAATTAATATATGAAAATTTTGTAAGTAATTATTTTATATTTCAGTAAAGAATTGTTATAGAATTTATTTATTTTAAAAGAAAATCAGTAATTCGATACAGCAACATTTTTGAATTCAAATAGGTACCACTCAAAATATTTATTTATATATTTTAATCACTATGAAATTTTATATAACTCGATACATTGGAATGTGAAACAGTTCTAGAAAATATGAAAATATTTTCATCGATTTAGACATATTTGTACATTTATATGGCAATTTATATTTAAATAAGTTATATCATGCTTGTTTCTAATTATAACGCTTTCGCTAATTAATTTTATGTCATCTGAGTAATTAAAATATTATTACTTGGCACATTTCTCTTTATGATTATAATGACTGGCAAACATAGTAGGATTGCGCAGTAAAATGGACGTTAGAAATGCGAGTTATGTGTTTACTAAATTGTCGTACCGTCGTTGAGATATTATAAAGATAATTTTTGTTTATGCATCGGGCTTGGATATTCCGTTTCTGTTTAAAAAAAATTGAAGTAGCGAAACTTTTAATAGAAAAGTGAGGTAAAATTTAAAATAATATAATTGAATTTCTCATTTTATATTCAATAGAAATGAAATTTGACACAAACTCATAAATAACACGGGCAAAAGGTAATGGCGCGTAACTTCCAGAGAAAACACACTAATAACCACTTATTAGCTGCCTTGAGCGACGACAACCGACAATTTAGCCTAATTCATATTATGATCACCGAGTTCCTGAGAAAATGTGGGAATATTTTCACTGACCAACACCTGCAATATGATGAGAGGCATCATCACCGGTTTTGCTATTGAAAACGACAGTTCGCTTTAAGTGATGTGAGTAGAAGTTGGAACTAGTTGAGAAAACTCGATCGAATGAAAGTAGGCGTCCCGTTTTAGATAATACCAGGTTCCAACCTCACATTGCTGTTAGTGTCGCGTCATGCGATCGGCGTATTTATTACTTACAGATTTCATTATGAGATGGCTAGTAAAAGTCTGTAAGCATAAAGACATTCAAATTATATATTTGTATTATTATTTATAATAATATCTTACATTTGCTTAACAATCTTTATTTAGAAAAATTGAGTCAGTTATTGTAGTATAAGCAAAATGTAATGATGAAATGCGCATAGAAAAGACTTCAACGAGCTCAGTCTCGTCGAAAATTAAATTTAAAAAAAAATTCTATGGGAACTTTAAAGAAGTGAATAAATATGTATAATAAAATAATAAAGTTACATCTTTTTTCAAATTAAGTGGTCATTCGAGGTGGTTATGTCAAAGGTGACAGAACGTTATTTTCTCACGCACGTAATTCTTAGAAGTAGACGGCAGCGATCGCACGTAGGTAGTTTAAAAGAAATAACTGTCTAACATTTTTCGCACCATAAAAACTGTTTCTCAAACGTGCGCTACGGTACATACCTACAATCATTTTTTTATGGCTTAGCGAAGCGGAAAATCTAGTGTCAAAACACTCCACTTTTCGACCGAATTCGAACGAAATCGCAGAACAACATGCCGCGTATTGTCTTGTCAGACCACATCACAGAAATATTTGCCCCGAGTGAGAATCGAACTCACAACCACAGTATTAACATTGCTTACGACCTCAAAACTCACCTGCAAAATTAAAAATAAAAATAAAGTCATTATTGACACTAAAGTTTAAAACCCTATTACAATAAAAACAATGTATAATAGTTGCTTGTAAAGTTTTTATCAAAAAGATTTAAATCGTAAAATAAAAGCTTTAAGCGAAATTTTTACTCAATATGTCGATGACCTTGTTTGAAATGGCTTCTTTGAGTGCTTAATTTCTTAATCCTAATTGATTTTGTTTGTTTTTCGGAGTAACTTGGTATCACGATGTTTTTACTACGGTAAAACAAATATTTTAATAATATTATAGTTGTACTATATTACTATATAAGTGGAGATATAGTTGTAGGTTTGTTTTCCTATAGAAGATTTATGTTGGTATTATACATAGACTCTTTCAAATATACATACATCCTTAGGACATCCGTACCAGAACACCTCACTGTAAAACGCGATTGTGGTAGGTTCGATCCCGTTCTGGGGTTTGAATTATTTTCAAATATCCTCTCTGGTCCCAAATTCAATTCAGCCACTTAACATGTAATGTCCTCTTAACATGTAGTGTCTTGACACTTTGTCTAACATGCTCTGCTAGAAAAAATGTTGAAAAAAATTGTATATTTTATTTCTACATATTTTACTTATTAATTTACGTCACTTTTTAGATCACAAACAGCGTTAGTCGGAACAACTTCGTCACCACACTCGCATTTATCTTTTCAACTAATGTCATTGTACAATAAAAAGTTAATGTTTAATGAAAGAAAGTGAAGTTTTGTTATTTTCTCACATGAAATCTTCGCAAAAGCTATTCTAAGACGGGTTTCGACTTAGATACTTTTCGCTACAAATTAGTCTATAATAATGAGCAGCCCCGTTATTTCTTGCATATCCAAAATATACAAAAAAAATAACAATAATTATTTTTACAGCTTCTCGCTATATCCCGCATACAGTAGGGAAGGTAGGGAAACCTACCCACCGAACTCCGGAAGTATTACGTGTTGTGTTACTTACGGGGCAGTACTTACTTACTAGGCGAAGACTGGCTGAGATTCAGTTATGCGCTATATTTTTATTTATTTATTAATAATTTATATGATTACTTGCTATAAGCAAATTAGCTATTTATTATTGAAATTTTCCATAATTATAATTAAAAACAAATTATTTTTGTCAACCACTTTATTTTAACGAGAGATATAAATGACATTTCGTTCACTAACATTACGTATTTCTGCGTACAATTTTAGAAATTATTTCATTATACCGTCAAAATGTTTCTAGACCACATGACTGAGATGACAAGGAAAACTAGTGGTCTCGCGTTAGATACATTTCTGTATCTTGTTCAAATAATACAGCGCTCGAGGGCATCGTTAGACATATGTGAGTCATGAATTAATGTTGGCTTTGATATTTACAATAGTTAAACTGGCTATTTTTTAAATAGAGAAATTTTTAATTCTTGGCAGAACTGGAGCATTGTTGTTTTAGTAGAGTTTTTTAGCTTTATTTGCGAGCGAAAGTTACATGAAAATAGACTTACTTATATGTTATTTTTAATATATCTTAAAATGTTATTCCACGCTAAGTACATAAAAATATTTGTTTAGAAAACGTATGAAAATTTTAACGCGCCTTTTGGAAACAGTCCACGGCTAATTATATACAGATGTATTATTTTGTAGCATTATAAATAATAACAATAACATTAGTAACGTATAGAGCACAGTAATCAGAAAATAACAAAATTTTATAAAATCCTAATAAATTTTAAATGCTGATTTCTGTTCAAAGACAAACCTATTAAATAAGTGCATATATACTTTTTTAAAGTAACGAAATACAAGTAGGTGTAAATTGTACAAATTAGTGCGTAAAATCGGAAAGGAATCACAACTTTTCGCGTCACCGGTTCCAAAACAAGGGTCTGTCGTCACCGCGGAGGAAGCGAAAGCGAAGTAATCGACTACTGCGTGATCAAGGCTATTGTTAGGAAAGCGAAAATGTGACGGATGGGCCAGAAGAACACGTAGTAGATGACTAATATTACTACCTTTCATTCTTCTTTACATGTATACTGTCAGGGAGAAGATAACCTAGCAAAACTCTGTATTCTCAATCTAAGCCACATATTGGTGGCTCTAAATATTTAATTGTGGTACTTAATACTAATTTTGCCAGCCTTGATATATTTAATAGAAATAATAAAATAATTTTACCACTTCATTTCGGGTAAATGAACGCCTCCCGCATATAGAGGTAGAGACCACGAGACTTACTTTTTAGAGCATATAAGAAACAACCAGTTAAGACACTCCATTCTCCACTTTCCGCCGATTTTTTGAGGCATTACCGTTCGAGTGGCAGAACTCAACGTCGCGCTGATTTAATTATATTATATATATATATATATATATATAACTAAATAACAAAAAACTACTTAAACAAATTCTAAAGTTATATTTATTGAAATTAAGAACAGCCACCGTAGCTAACCCTTTCATCTCCGTGACGTGACATGTCGGCGCGTGCCACCTCGCACATTACTGAGTCACGAGCGGAGAGCGTGGTCGAAGGCACGCTTGTATAGTAGCTATGTCGATCATTTACGGTTATTCTGTTTAGGTTAGGAGTAAGTTTTAGCCACTTTTGCCAAATTGCTTATGATTTTTTGTTGAAACTAAAAGCATATATTGTAACAATGCTTTTTCTATTTTTGTATATTAACAAAAGAATAGTATTTGAAAATTATAATAAAAAATAAGGAAATTAATATTCATTTGTGAGTTAAAAAAGTTAAGTAAGTTAAGATTGCTATATAATTTGCTATTAAGCCTAACATATAAAATAAAATATCTATTTTTAGCTATATTTAAAAAAAAGAACATAAGTCTTATAATATGTTAAATAAATCTATACACTTTTAGTACAAGTTAGCTTTTCTCTTCTTCTCTTGTAAACAAATCTGAACTAAACAAACAAACAAACAAATTTTCAAATACTTATGAAACATCCAAATCGTTTATAATCTAGATAAAATTGATGAATCACCTTAGTTTGAATCGACGACCTTTCTAACATTAACTATTGCGCCACAGTGTACAGGCACTCTTATTAGAACCGCCGGTAGTGGGAAGCGCTCACGAAGCGATAATTGATGTTGGGGCGCGTGCCGCCAGATAACTGCGGTTGATTTGTTGTTTTTAGCCTCGTAATTTATAATATAATCTACTTATATGCATATTGGATGAAATTTTGTTGTATTTTTGTTTTTGTTTGGTTGTATAGGTTTGTTTGTTGTTTTATGTTCTGTAAGAAATTAAGGAATTTGTCCATTTTGTGTTGATTTGTTCTAAATTTTATTTTATTTTAATAAGAATTATAATATAAATTTAGGGTTTTTTTTTTTCAGTTAGGTAGGTGATAGAAATTCTCTTTTTATTAGGTAGGTATTTCATATACCAGAACAGGGAAACGAAATTAAATTAAATATAAACGGCTAAGGAGTGGAACTACCTGCCTGCTGAACTGTTCCCCGACAAGTATAACCTGGCCCTCTTTAAAGAACGAGTACAATAGGCACTACCTAGGTAAGCATGGTCCACCATCGTTTGCATCGTCACTTACCACCAGGTGAGATAGCGGACAAATGCTTGCCTATCTACAATAAAATATATATATATATATTCTCATTCCCTACAATAGACATCAAACCCACAATCATTGCGTTCACAGAAGCTGTTCCACTGCACTGTAAGATATAATTTAAACCTTATCTGATGCAAAATTGAATCTGCCAACTTACCACAATACTCAGTGCGCCTATCTTTCACTCTATTTATTAAATCTAGCTTATAAAACATTATAATGATATTCTAGATATCATATTTCTAGTATTCACAATAGTTGAATAGACTGCTATCTCTTGATATAAGGCCCCACGTTCCATAGATAGATATTATATACATATTTTTACGCTCAACTTTGATTAAATAAGCTTCACAACCTGTTATTTATTGGTATCGCAATTAAAATATTAAATATTATTATAACTAATAATTATGAGAGATTGCATTCTGAGTTTCAAATAAGAATAGACTGAGGCCAGCCGTGGCGCAGAGATACAAGCATGTGACCAGATCATAACCACCTCAGGTTGTGGGTTCGATCCCCACTCGAGGAAAAATTTAATATTTTCATTTCGTATCTTCGTTTTGATGTCAAGGCCTTTGTTGGCTTTGAAGGCGGTGTTGAGTTCCGCTACTTAACACGCAACACCTCCAAAATTCGGCGGAAAGTGGGAAGCGGAGTGTCTTAACACTAGGCTCCCTAAGTCTACCCTACAAGCTGGATAAAGCGTAATACTGAAAGAAATAAGAATAGTATCAATGAAAACTACAGGTTAGCCAACTAGATCTTATTATTTATTTGTGAAATCGATGTTGCCATTACTCGGACATAATTACCAGTATATAGGTGTGGTTCTATAGGTACCTACAGTATATGATAACAAGCAAGTTTACGATAGTAACAAATTCTACAATCACTTATCTGTCACTCAACTAAAGAGAACTGCTCTAGATATTGGATCATTAAATGCGGGAATGTTGCTTGTGGAGTACACTAAGACTAATCAAACCATGAGATGTGGTAAGAAAGAAATTTATTTTATGCTAGCAATTGGTTTCGCGGATTTAAAAATATGAAGATAGTGTGGGTTCAAATCATGCGGGGAAAGAAAGTTTCAAAAGAAAACCTTCACATAGATAGATATCTTATAGATAACATAGATGGATATATTTTTATCTATCTATTACTTCTTTGGATATACAAAAAAAGAAATCAATTTAACGGAAAACAATTCACATTCGCTTTCCAACAAACAATTGGTGGCTATGGCTCGTAAGTTAGCATTAATCAAAGGCAGTTTCTTAATTCAACAGTCGACTCTAAGGAGCTATAATATAGATAAATCTCGAATGTATTACATAATAAGGTAGAACAATTGGTAGACTCGTGAAATTTATAATTCTATCGAGATACTAAAGAAATGTAATTTCTATTATGTACTTATTATATGGAATTGATTTGAGATAATATAAGCC
>DWNA01002856.1:0-10936 GCA_018249835.1 Heliconius besckei
GCACTATTCAACCAATGTATATAAAATATCCAAAATAGGATAACTGCTAACAAATAGAGCTAAACTAAAAAATAAATCATATATAAAACAACGTATTAGTGGTATATAAACGATTGTCTCACAGTATCGCATTGCTCTCCCTCGCCTGTGGCCTCAGGCCTGGATGTGGGACGCGGTAATTGACGCTACGAGTACGTCCACGTACTAACTTTCAGTCAATTTGCTATTGAGACGAAAATTGAATTGTATGGGTATTGTTTAACTAAATCTATATATGCGTTATGTACCAATACTAAGATTGGATTGGATTCCACAATGGATTCCACTCGGATTAAAAGTGGTATATTTATGATCATACAAGTATATACTTTTATTAGATAAGTACACCCATTTTTTTATCATTCGATTCTCAATATGTCTGTTATCCTACAACTTTAATATTATAAATGTGAAAGTTTGTGAACGTATGTATTTGTTCCACTTTCACGCTAAAACTATTGAACGGATTTAGATGGAGCTGATTTTACTTTGCAGCATAGCTTTACATAGCTTATACTCGTACATCAGTATAATACATTGGCTAAAATTTGTGTAAAGATTTCGTATAATCTGTCTATAATATAACAGAAAATTTAAGCGGGCGAAGCCGCGTCTAGGTCTAGACTAGCGAGTCTACAATATACTAACGATCCATAATTTAATGGAGAACTCAGTAATTTAACGATACTTTATATATTTGAGAATCACTAAATGTATTTTAAATATTTTATTTATTATCACTTAATTTTATTTTAATATGTGCAATTTAAATCGACATATAAGCAACCTTTGCTGACCGTATTAATAGATAATACTACATTCTTAATTATCATTTCATTAATTATTCATTCATTCATTATCATTTTTTTTGAAAGAATTTAAATAAACTTCACCAATTCCTGTTTTTGAAATGTTTATTATCTATTTTTCAGATTCGATGAGAAAGAAAGTATTTCCGGCGTACAACAACTCAAGTCATCCGTACAGAAGGGTATCCGTTCCCGTCTGCTAGAGCTCTACCCGCATTTAGAAAACCACATTGACCAGGTCCTGCCAAAGAAGGATACGTTTAGAATTGTGAAATGGTAAATTTATAGCAATATATTAAAAAAAATAGGTGCACGCTTTTTCCCCGCATAGATAAGTTAACCATACCTAGTGTTAAGACAGTCCGCCCCCACTTTCCAATTACAGACAGTGAGAGACACTACTACTTAAGTGGCGAAGCTCAACGCCAGAGCAGGGAAATGAAAGAAATTAAATATAATCGTAGGGGATCGATATCACGACCACTGTATTTACAGTCGTAGATGTTCCACTGAACGACACCTATATATAATTTTTATAAATATGTTATATCGTACTAAAAATTAATATTAAAACAATAAATAATAATATACAAAGCTATAATATACAAAGAACGGTTCTACCAATATGATTTGGAGCTTATTTTAGTAAGTACGTATGTAAATGTAAGTATTTATACTGGCAAAACTTTATTATAGTATTTGCCTAATAAAATTAACCGCGTGGGTGGCGTACCTATAACATTTCAATATATCTAAGTGTGCGCTTTGCATAAAATGACATGGTACTCTATGGTACAATAATCACAAAGAACAAAATGCGATAGAAGAGCTTATGACTAACAACGATGTATGACAGAATGACATTATGAGATTAGATAAACTGTATAATGTGACCATTCTTTCTTCGGCTCAAAACAGGATTTATAATTTTAAATTGGTTTTCATTATCATCATCAGCCTGTCCTCGTCCACTGCTGGACTCTCCAACGGCACGCCACTGAGCTCGATATTCAGCTCTTCGCATCCATTGGTTTTATAATTTAAAATTTCTTAATCATTGTATAAACCTTTTCGCTTTCGTAATGGCGTACTGCGATATACGCAGCTCGAAGTGTTTCGACCGACAAAATTTAAGTGCCATTTGCCAAAATGGGATATTTGTACGTCCCGTTGCCATGCTAGGGGACACCGTGACACACAAGCGAAAAACGGGACAGTCCCCTTCTAAACGGGACGTATGGTCACGTTAGATGTAGGTACATTATGACGATCGTCGGCTGGAGGTCAATTATAATATTCCATGACGTTTCAAATGTAATATTGCGTTGTATGTTACGATTGCAATTATAAATAATATCAATTATATATCTAAATGGTTTATCTTCGTGTCTTCCACATTTATCGGGAAAGCCCTGGAATTTAGTAGCCTGTATCAGCTGTTATCTTTAAATCCCGACAGATACAGATAAGGTGGCGTATCTTAATGCTGCACTTTGCCTAATCAAATCGAGAGAATACTATGTTCAACATTACCTAAAATGGAAATTGGATTCATAGACGTCCCATGCTGTCTTAAATTGGTTAGAAATAAAAAAAAAACTTTTAATCCAGAAGCCGCCTAATACCAGTTTTATACATTAATGCTAGACATATATATTATATTTAACTCCTACTAAACTATTGTATCTATTTAGTAAATTGTTTAGGAAAGTTTTAGTTGCTCTATACTATAAAAAAAATTGCATTTCCTTTTATTTTTAGGCTATAATTTTAATGTGTGATCTATCAGTTTTTATCTAATGTACTTTTTTAAGCCTAAAAGATTATAATACTTTATTTGATATCACTAAATGCCGTCATCATCCACATTTTAGGATTAACTGCGTAAAATATCAGCGATAAGCGAAAAAATGAAGTAGAAGAAAAAAATTAAATATACGTGTATATTAACATAAATTATTTAGCGTAATGATGCTTTTTTAGACATTGTAAAAATAATAGAATATATATTTTACTATTGCTTTATAATAGCAAAGAAAAAAAACCATTTTGGTAATAAATATTTGATAAATTATCTAAAAACAACTCTTATTATATTTAAAATGAATTTATTTTATGAAATTTAAAGTACATATTTATTTTTTCATTTGTTCGCAAAGTATTTGATAACCTACAAAAACTCTGTAGGTATATTCCAACAAAAACGATAAGAATACACTTATTAAGTTAATTACAAAAACATTACGTAGGTAAAATTGAAAATAATACATAATTGTTTTTATTGTATAATACGATGTACTTAATTAATCCTTTTGGATTATTTAGTTACGGTATACGAATTTTATGAATATAATTAAAATAATATGTCTGTGAATATACTTAGTGTTTTTTTTTTTCAATACTTTTTTGTCCTTGAGGGGGTACCTATGACTGATATGATAAACCCTTGCAAAATTCAATATTTATTAAATTATGGATATTTTATAAGAAAATGCTTAATTAGTTATTAGCTTTTTTTATTTTAAAATATCTTCGTGATTCTTGTACCTATGTTCACATAGGTCTGGTATGATGAGACCAGCGATCAAATTATCTGTTTTGATGCCAAGCGTCATACCTGCTATAAATAACACTCTACTCATATTACATCTTAATATGACCATTTGTAGTAATTTCCTTTTTTTATACGCGCATAAGTATGTTGTAGAAATGCAGTTTAAAAAAACAGAATCTACTAATCTAGTAATATTAATAATTTAATTAAATTTAATAATTTAATTATAATATTTTCATCCATATAAACATTTTGAAAGAAAAAAAAAATGTATACTAGCTTTACTGAAAATTCAACTTTCAGTTGTAGTGTTGTTCTGTTGTGTTGGTATCTATTTTGTTTATTAATATACTATAAGTAGATATGTGAGGAATGTGGAGAAAATCTCAGATTCTATTCAATGTTCCATTAAAGTTTATATGGATGATAGATATATTAAATAATAATTTAGCTGTTAATTTTTTTCAGTCACGACCATTTGGAAATTATGGTCAATAGTGCTGGGGAGCTGCTATTCTTCCGTCACCGTGAAGGCCCATGGATGCCTACATTAAGGCTTTTGCACAAATGTATGAAAATATCTATTAATAACAACTATTAATTCTATACATAATCATAAAGTATATATTTCATATTTTTTCTTAACGTTTGTTTTTTATTAAAATAATATTTACAGCTAAAATAAGGCCTAAATAACCATGTCGAGGCCGTCGGGGCGCAGCTGCACAAGGGTGTGGTGGGTTCGATCGGTCTGGTGTCGAGATAAAGCGCGGCGTTGAGTTACCAAAATTAAAATTAAATCAGCAGGCAGAGGGAACCTAGTGTTAAGACACGCAGTTCCCCACTTTCAGCGGAATTCTGGAGGCATTGCGAGTTGAGTGGCAGAACTCTACGCCATAAATGAAAATATTAGATACATTTTTGTTTTTTAATTTACAATTTAGAATTTTCAATATGAAATAGATAGTCTAGGCATTAATAGGTTAATATTAAGTGGTTATTTGAACATTCTACTAAATAAATACTGTATACTGTATGATTATAATTCTCATCACATCAGTCGCTATTGGGCATATGCCACCCCCTAGGATCTCTTAACCGATAGGTGAATATTTATAATAGAATGTTTCGTTTCAGATCCATTCTTCCTACCAATGCAACAAGTAGACAAAGGTGCAATACGTTTTGTACTAAGCGGTGCTAATATAATGTGCCCGGGTCTAACATCTCCCGGGGCAAGGATGTCGAGTGTAGAGAAGGGTAGTGTTGTAGCCATTATGGCGGAGGGGAAGGAACATGCGTTGGCTGTCGGCATAACGTCTTTGTCCACTGATGATATGTAAGTATAAAAAAAAACGTATGTCTTTTTTTACTGTCATGGTGGATAGATTTTCTCTTTTTTTCTGTCCACCATGAAAAAGCAGAATTTTCACTGTTGGCTAGGCTAGTTGGCTAGGACACGCGTTGGTTGTCATGATGTTTTATCTAAAAAATTTTTGTGAAATAAGAAAATATCGTAAATCGTATCGTAAAATAAACTACGTCTTGCACTGTATTTGCCTATTTAGAACAGATTTTTTTAACTTCACGCTATATTCCGCACATAACAGGGTAGGCAAAAGGAACGTTGTCAAGGCTCTCCGTTCATCACTTACCGCCGAATTCTGGAGTGGCCTAAAACTGAAGCTGCTAAAATTGATGTATATTTATTTGTATAATACTTTCTGTTTCAGAGCTAAAGTGAACAAAGGTGTAGGAGTAGAAAACTGTCATTACCTCAACGATGGCCTCTGGCAAATGAAACCAGTAAAATAAATTGCTCCACAAATGTATCTTACACTTTAAAATTATGCTAAGCTTTTCTTTTATAACAATAAAATAATAAATGTTCCCTTATGTTTTATTTGTACCCATTTCTTAACAAACATGTTAAGAAATCTATAATTATACAATATAAATAACAACTACAGTAATATTTTTGAATGGTTGAAAATGGATATTAAAAAGTATCTAAATGAAAAAAGATATTAATAATAATTAGAAACTGAAAACGTTTGTTTGTTGCATTCAATTATATTCAGTTTTCTTTGTCACTGGTATTTGCCAGCAACTATATTTTTTCCATCAATATTTTTTGTTATTTATAGTATAGCTTGCATTACGCTCTTGAGAAAAGTGTAGAAATGTTCATACTGAAAGTTTCAATTTAGTGGAAGCGTAAAAATTTAACTTATTATCGTAATTATAAGATTGAGCATAAAATATAACATTAACATAATTTTATATTTAACAATTAAGTAGTTCCTTCGTTAAAATTTTCTAAACAAGTGAAAACTGAAAAGTTTGAATTTGCCACAAAAATGCGTTTCAATACGTACTGTATTATAGTTTTACTTGTTTTTTATTTCGTGTAAAAATTATTGTTGAATTATAATAGAGAAAAAGTAATTATTTTTTTTTCTTTTGTATGAATCGAATAATAAATATTAACAACAAATGAACTATTTACTTTTTATATGTTGCACGCCTGTGGAATTTAACAGAGCAATAGATGATTGGATGAAAGAAGTGAGCATACGGAACGTATGTTTTTGTGATTGTGAACATGGCGGCAGCAATTGTTAGTTCGGCTCGTCAGGGTAAATAATATATATTTTTTAAATGTAATGGCTATATTCGATGTGCTTAAAATAAAGTAAAGACTTAAGTAGTGATGTGTGAATAATAAATTCATCTCCTAAATTTAATATTAGAAAGTAACGCTTGATGAATGACGTTGCTGATCAGCTGTTTTCATAATTATTCGATATTTTTATTAATTATAAGCGATATATTGTAATAGATAATATCAGTAATTTAGTTTATTAGTGTAAGTTTCATTTAAAATTATTGGGAAGTGTTTTTCATTATGCAATATGATTTTAAATATAGAAGTTCAAAGTTCATTTGACATACATTTGTTATGATTTCAAAAATATAGTACTGATTGTTCATTCTCGCATATTTTTTTCAGTGGGGAGGCTAACAAGTGCAGCTCGAAGGCTTTATTCAGATGCATATCCAAAAATAACTACACATTATACAATTCACCCCCGTGATAAAGACCCAAGATGGAAAGGTATTTGGACTTCATGTCACTTTAACAACTATTATCTTCTGTTAACAATGACTGATAACATAATTTGAATGTTAAACAAAGCGTATATTTGTGTTAATATATTTTATAAAATTATAGATGAAAAAAACTAATATATATTAAGCAAAAATTTCAGTCATTAAAGACAGATTTTTTTAAATTTTGCGCACTACTTAATTAGTTATGTTTTATATAAAAGTTATATAAAATTCTACAGATGTAAATATGGAAAGAGTGGCAGAAGAGACGGACATTCTTATTATTGGAGGTGGTCCAGCAGGTATGGCAGCAGCTATCAGAGCTCGACAAATTGCAGAAGAAAAGGGAGCTGTATGTATATTTTTTTAACTTATGTTATCCAATATATAGCAGCACAAGTGTGCAAAAAGAAACACAATGGTTGTGGGTTTGATTCCTACTGGGTGGAATGAAATATTTATTATTTTAATTTCTTCACTTTGGTAACAAGGCAAAGAGCGGCCTTGAGATCCAACTCTCAAAACATAATGTCACTAAAATTCAGTGGAATGTGGAAAACGGAGTGTCTTGTATGTACGCTGCTACGTGCAGAATATAGTGTGAAGGTAACTAAATACCTAATATCAATAAGTTACAGTAGAAATTTAATTTATTTATTAGAAAAATTATATCCCAACAGGAAGTTAGAGTAACTTTACTAGAAAAGGCAGCAGAAGCCGGTGGTCACATTCTATCAGGGGCCTGCGTAGATCCTATAGCATTAAATGAATTAATACCGGATTGGAAGGAAAAGGGAGCACCAATCAATACACCAGTTACGTCAGATAAGTTTGGCTTATTGACTAAGAGTGGGAGGATACCTTTGCCTGCTTTTAAAGGTGAGTTATTAAGTAAATTGATGATAAGAAGATTGACTGAATGCATAATGAGACCATTTTGGTGCAGTGGCACAAGCAACATGCATTGCTACACTAAATGTGATGGTGGTGACTTAGACTCTCCCTCAGGGGAATGAAATATTAATTATTTTCATTTCTTCATTGATTCTAGTGGAGTTGGAATCCATAACCATCTCGCTTATTGAGAGTGCTACAACCATCTTATTTAAAATCTGACTTGTGCCTCTTTGTAACTGTTTAAGCACTTACTAATAAAGCTCTGTTCTTATCAAGCTATGTTGAAATTCTTTTATGCTTGCTACAACTTATTTTTTCGTTAGCATTTCTATATTAGCGAGTTATTATATTTATAAATGTTTTTGTTTTTCTAATTAGATGTCTTGATGTAAGTTTAACTTTTTTATTTCCAGGATTACCTAACTATAATCATGGTAACTATGTAGTGAGATTAGGTCATTTAGTCAAGTGGTTATCTGAACAAGCTGAAGCTGTAGGTGCAGAGGTAAATAAATAAAAATATCTTTACTTAATTTACTTTGCAAATTTGTACAATATTTTTTATACAATATATTGTATACTTTTATAGTGGGATTATATTATAATAAACTTTTAGAATTCACTATTATATAAATAATAAAGAGATATAAAGTAGTCTTAAGCAAATAATATATTTTAAATCGTGATTACAATATTGTATGTGTAAAAAATTGTGTTAGGATGTATTAAATATTTAAAAAAAAAAATTGAACCCAGAAACATCAGGTTTATAATCAAATATTGTTATTTAATTTTTTTTTCTGTTATTCTAGGTATGGCCAGGTTGTGCAGGAGCAGATTTAATATTTAGAGACGATGGTTCCCTTAAAGGAGTGGCTACGGGTGACGTGGGTATAGCAAAAGACGGTAGTCCTAAAGACATGTTTGAGAGGGGTATGGAGTTCCATTCCAAAGTTACTATTTTTGCTGAAGGTATGCTTTACTTTTGGGTCTTACTCAAGCTCTTTATCGCATTAAGTTACATGTTTATGTATGGATACATTTTTTTATATTTATTTTAAATGTAAAGCCCGAAACCTTTTAATTCGAAACTAGAAAAAATAAAATATTTTATATTTTATTTCCTCACGCTGGTAACAACGCAAAGCATGGCGTTAAATACACACGAAATGCGTCCAGAATTCAGCTGAAAGTAGAAAATGGCATTCCATTCTCAAACTTACGTAATAATAATTTATTTTTATTACGTAAGTTTCCGGGAGGCTGTCGGAAACAAGTTTCACACTGTTTCCTGCTGATAGCGCAGCGTAGGCAGGCAAACCTAGGGACCTAGTGTTCCGTGACCCTTCTTAATTATAAACAATGCCTATAACGTAAAAAAAATTAAAATGTATATGGTAATGCCAATTACATTGGATAGTTAGTATCTTATTTTATTATTTTTACAGGATGCCACGGACACTTAACCAAGATGGTCTCAAAAAATTTTAATTTAAGAGAAAATAGTGAACCCCAGTCTTATGGCATAGGATTAAAAGAGCTATGGGAAGTTAAACCAGAAGTGAGTATGTTATCAATTTAAAATTATATTAATACCCAGTCGAGTCGAGTCTGGCGACGATGTCGTGGCACAGCGGCTTTGTATCTGACTATAAACTAGACTGTTGTAGGTTTGGGTGGTACTTTGGGGAATTATTTGATCTCAAGAGAAAATTTAATAGAATAGAATAAACTTTATGGCACACATAAAACAAAGAAATATATAGAATGAACAACATATATAAAAATAAAAGAAAAAACATGTATCTTGTAGTTATTGTAATCTTATAATTATTTATTATTATACAGAATTGCTTATAATTACAAGCCCTTTTTTCTTTGGTACATTTTTTTATGTTAATAACACTGCACTTTTACACATTTATTTATTATATTATATTTCTTTTCAGAATCACAAACCGGGTTTGGTAGAACACACAATAGGGTGGCCATTAGACAAGAACACTTATGGCGGATCTTTCATATATCATTTAAATGTTGAAGATGGTGAAGCTCCTCTAATAGCGGTGGGCTTCGTCGTCGGCTTGGACTATGTTAACCCTTATTTGAGTCCATTTAGAGAATTCCAGAAGTTTAAAACTCATCCTTATGTTAAATCTATGTTTGAAGGTCAGTTTTGTTATGCTTTTTATATATTGTTTTCTGTGATTTCGTTTCATTAGTGTTAAACGTTAATACTAATTGGTTATAACGCTTATTTTTGTACGTGATGTGTTTCAATTTGGC
The DNA here is from genome assembly GCA_018249835.1 of Heliconius besckei. Classification (NCBI taxonomy): domain Eukaryota; kingdom Metazoa; phylum Arthropoda; class Insecta; order Lepidoptera; family Nymphalidae; genus Heliconius; species Heliconius besckei. The sequence continues at coordinate 9,700 of DWNA01002856.1, forward strand.
TTTTTGAAAATAATTACAATGACATTTGAAAACAATTTCTCGAAATATTTTATTGCTTCACGTGATATCTCTCTTATAGAAAGATTGATAGAGGGTACTTAGAAACTCAACGCCGCGCTTTTTCTTCTTAACTAAGCAAGGAATATGAATACAATTCATTTCCACATCTCAAAATCAAACTCAATATTTTTATAATAACTTATAACATGTTTCATACAACATTTTGTGCTGATTACAGAATGTTAATTTTCTTAGATAATTAATTAATTATTTTTAAATTTCAAGGTGGTACCCGAATAGCCTACGGAGCTCGTGCATTAGTAGAAGGCGGGTGGCAATGTCTTCCCAAACCTGTGTTTCCCGGAGGCTGTCTAATAGGGGATTCGGCGGGATTCCTAAATGTACCTAGGATTAAAGGCACACACAATGCTATGAAAAGTGGTAAGCATATCAAAAGCACAGTGGATATTCTATATAGCGTCGTTAGATTTAACGATCCACGCCCAAAAGCTTCGAAATTGGTCCTTTTAAAATAACCATAGGGTTGTTTCGTTTGTTACTAAGTAACACTTACTAAGTACTAAGCCACACTATATAACATTGCAGCAACTTCTCAGTATGCGGTACCTCCTTGCCTGGCTTTACAATACTCATAAACGTCTCATCGGACTATATATAGATTGTAATTAAATTTGAACTTCAGGTATCCTAGCAGCTGAGGCAGCCGTAGATCTCGTAATATCTGGTGAAGCAACCCACGATAATGGAGTCATACCTACATTATATGAAGATAAGTTAAAGGAATCATATGTTTACAAGGAATTAAAGGTAATTCATAAAATAACAATTAGTTAATAAATTACGTTCAAATGTTTTTCTTTTTATTAGAAACTTAGACAGAATTATTATCTAAAGGTGCTCCTTTAGATAATAGTTATATAATATCTACTTTTTATATCCATACCTATATTATAAATTCGAAAGTAACTCTGTCTGTCTGTCTTTTACGCAATCAGGGCCAATCCGCTATTTAATTGTGATAAAATACTGATATAGAGATATTTGAGGGTCTCGGGATGAACATAGGATACTTTCTTTTTCTCATATTTATAATATTTTCGATATATACCAATATATTAAAATAATTAATTTGACATGCAATTTATTCCGCCATGTTAATAACAACCGTCGTTGCTAAGCAACGGCTTGCAAAGTTTGTTGTTTTAAGAAAACGTCA
>DWNA01002857.1:0-10933 GCA_018249835.1 Heliconius besckei
AGATTCAAGAATTTTACCAAATAGAGAAAGTATGGATATAGGCCTGTAGTTTTTGACACTTGATTTAATACCATTTTTAAATACTGGAACAACTTTTGCGATCTTCCATTTCGTAGGAAAGATACCTATTTTAAGCGAGTTGTTATATATTTTTTCTAAAGGACAAGCTAACGAGTCAGCAATGCCACAGATTATGGGTTTGATTACCACTCGATGAGGTTTCCAGGTTCTCTCTGCTTACCCTGATATGTATGGGATATAGCATGAAGCTAAAAATATATTTTATACTGGTTTATGAACACATAAAACAATTAAAATAAAGAAAATAAGGACAATAAGGAATACACAAGAATATATGATATTTAACTTTATTACTTCATATTTACAAAATACACATTATAATAAGAAAAGCGACTCATATTATTGTGTAAAATGCAATTTTACAAAAATGACAAAGCGATTAAAACAAAAAGCACGATATAATATTCATAAAATAAATAATGAAGTCAAAAATAATAACTAAATAGTTAAAAATGTTCTTTTACATTATGTAAGGCCCACAAATTTTAGATGAAATTGCTGATTCATGCAATTCAATCAATGCAAATCATGCAATCATTGTATGATTTAAATTTTACTAAAATGTAGGTACATCTAATTCTAAAGATAAATGTTGCCTAATTTTATATTAATTCATAACATTGTGCGTAAATAAAATAGCAATTTCATTTAAACTTTTCAAAATATTTTATATGCAACAATTTATAATCTGTGTAACGTAAATGTCTGAAATATATGTATATACTATATAATTTAAGATATATTTGCTCATACCTGGCACATACATCAACAATACTTATGTACTTATTAATTTACTTTGATATTTTAATCATGTAAAAGCAAATACGAGCAATATCCTTTATTTTCTAATTCCAATTTATAGACTAATTATTACAATATTTGTTCGAAAGTAATAGATTTATTATTTTTTTATTTTCTTGCTCTGATAAGACTAAGCACGGCATTTAGTTCCACCGCTAAATACGCAACGTCTTAGAAATTGGATGGTGCGTGGGAAACAGTGGGTCTTACCACTAGTTTCCTACTGCCTAACCTGCTATGGAAAAAAAAGCGCTAAGCTATGTTTAATCAATAGAATAGTTGTATCCATCAATAGAACGAAGATTGCTTTATTTGCTTCTATATAACTCATTTCCATAGTCACCGCTTCTCATTACTTATAACAATTATGTATCAAAAATAATCCCACATCAGCCATCTAAACTCCCAATAGCCATAAATAATTTTAGACTAGTGCTAATTTCTCATTTTTTTGACATATTCAAAATTGTTTTTAAAATAAATAAAAATATAATAACCCTTCCTTAGCAGTCGGCAAAAACAAACACAATTTAAAAAAAAAAAAACTTTTTGTTATTTTTTTTCTATAAAATAAGATAAGTGGTCTTTGCTTTAATATTATAAGTGTTAGTGTGTAGTGGCAATACTTTCTATATTGGGGCATTATCACCATGATAATGAAAAAATAATAGAAACATGAAAAAATTAATACAACCAACAGTTTTGTTTTAAAATTTCAAGAAATATGCATTAGTTCAGCAACTGATATATATATATATATATATATAATCTATGTAAAGATCTATTGTCTCTTTATCTTACTTTCAATATATCTTCGTTTATAAGCTCTATCACAATAAAGCAACAGTTCAATGCAGTCGAGTATTGGCCACCCCGAAGTTAGCTAAAGAGGCTCAGATTTGTTTTAGAACTTTCCTTACTTTTAATCATCTTTTTCTCATGTGAAAATTTAGCAAAAGATCAGAAAGCGTAACTTAAGAATGACCACTACTCGTCGACCTTACTGTAATTGCTTGTTAGTTTCACAATTTATGAAAATATTTTATTAAATTTATCATATGTTTAAATTCGAAATCGAAGCGTTACAGCCTACTTTAACTGATGTATTCTAAATATTATGACTGTTATATATGACTATTTAACAGAATTAAATAGCTGGTAAAAGGTTTATTATCTATACTGATATTATAATATAGAAGAGTCAGCTTGTTTTCTTTCTAATCTCATGAACTACCAGTTTTTTTTTTTTTGTATATATTATTATTATTAAAAGGAGGAAGGAAAGCTGTATGTCTTTATAGCTTTCCTGGATACATCTGTAGTCTATAGTACAAGATATATTTTTCATATAGTGATTAGTATGGAACTTTAAAATATTTGAGATTTTAATTAAAATATATAAATTTGCTGAAACATTATATGACTATAAAATTAAAAACACGAGCTAACCGTCTACCAGCATATTCACTAAATGACTAAGGATGAATTGAATTCTTCCCACATATATTAAATTGCAAGGTTGGTTCTACAATTGGAATTGTATAAAGATGGCCTTACTCATTTTGTAATACAAATGTTCCGTTTTAAATAGTATTACACAAACTACGATGTGAAATATCTTGCAGAAAATTATACATATATTTAATAATGTGTTCTCTTTAATGATAATTTTAAATATACTTTAAAAATTTAGATTTAAATCAAAAATATCCTGTGAAATAATTATTCTTCCACTGTGCCATATATAGTGTTAACATAAAATTAAAAATAAGCATATGCTTATAACCTATATAGGTTAGGTGATAATAAGAAAATAATCAGTGGAAATTTCTGAAGGTCTTTTTAAATAAACACAGAAAAGTATTATCAAAACTCGCACCTTTGTTTTTTAAAAAAAATATTTGCACATAATTCAATAAATTATGTTTTAAAATATATATTATTAAACACTTGGATATTTTTTAAAAGTTTTATCAATAAAAAATGGTATTCTTATATATCTATTAAGAAATCACATCAAACAATCAAAAAAGATTATTTCAATCATTGACAAATCACATTATCAATTTAAAAATATATTATTATATTAATGGAAGATGTAATCAATTAAGTTAAATCTAGATTACGAACAGACCTTCAAAAATGTTCACAATAAATTGTATATAATAAGCACTTATGATTTGTTACAGCCATACAGGAACACTGGATGCCTATGGCAATAATTAACAACTTTCAACATATTGTCTGCATTCTCATCAATCCTGGAAAAAAATATATTTGAGATTAGAAAAGTCTTATAATTTAATGTAATCTAAAAGGGTAAACCAAATGCAACTCTTATTTGGTGATAAGACACTCTATTTCTCTGTTTGAGCTTGAATATTTTATTAAATTTTCAAGTAGACTCTGTTATTTACTTTGTGTTTACAGTTTATAGGTTTATACTATTAATAGTTTTATGGATGTGAAGTAAAGGGACAATGGCATTTTATTTGTTAAAGACACATTTATGTGACTTATACCCACAAAACCATAAAATTTTTATAGATTAACTATAACTTTTAATATGTCAAAAAAGAATATAATTTAACAGTTCTCAACAAAATGTCCCATTGTTTTTCTATATTCTATTGTATGGGTTAATTTTATTAGCTAGGCTAAAGCTTAAAAGCATTATTGCAACTAAATCCAATTAGTAATTCTATGATGGAACAATACAGGTAAATATTCTCAATATCTCAAGTAAACACGACGTTTATGGGTTCAATTCCCATTCGGAGCAACAAATTATTATTTATTAATATTTTAGTTTCTTCTGAAACTCTGTTTATAAGGCAAAGCGCGGCGTTGTGTTTCGCCACTCAACACGCAAAGCCTCGTAAATTAGGCGGAAAGTGGGGAATGGATTGTCTTAACAATGGTCTACTTGATCTACCCAGCTATATGGGGATAACAGAAAGAAGCTGGGAAAAAATCAAGTATCATGTATATTTGCATACATTTTTTTTCGTTTTTTTTATTTCCACTCTCTTGAACATTTTCAAGTTGTTGCTAACATTGGTCATGTGTAAAATATTCCCTTTTTGGCTTTAAAATATATATCATTGAATAAAAAGTAAGTTTGTTTACAAATAGCATGGTAAAAGAATAACATTTAATGATATTAAAATAGTTTAATATCCTAATACGCACATATGTTAAGTATGTTTTTTATTTTAGTTAGAACCAGGTAAATTCCAACTTGAACCCATCATGGCCAGTGGGATATTGTTTGGCTGTAAATGTGAGGGTTGTAGGTTCAATCCTGTCTCCTAGGGATAAAGATTTCATAACTTTTGCTTTAATAAGTATGGCGTTGAGTTACACTACTCAATACATGATGCTTTGTATTCAAGTGTGAATGAGAGAATCATGTCATGATGCTGACACTCGAGCTGTAAAACAAAACCTCTAATTTCAAAATCCTATATTTTCACATTTCCATAAGAGTTAAGAAATTAAAAAATGTCATAAATAACTTCTTTCTATATGTAATTTTATGTGGCTATGTTTTTCCTGTCACTCAGTTATTAAAATAAGTTATGCTTACCAGCATGAACACTTAGCATGAAATGTATAGTTTTTTAATTAGTCAAGTAGCTGCTGACTCCGCTCTCTCATCCTCTTCTTCTTCCTCCTCTTGGGCCATTAATTGCCGAGCTAACTGCAATGCCTGCAAAATAATTTTTGTATATTTTTTTATTATTTTTATATAAAACTAGTGTACACATGCAGGTTCGCCCACTTATTTGCACCCTTAGGGATGAATTCTAATAAACCATGTTTCCATAAAACAGTTTTATGAATTTGAAATTCAATTTCATCTTTTATAAAAATTTGTTCCGATTTACAAAAAAATCCAAACAAAGTTTACTTTTTTACTTTTACTTTACTTTACAACCTCTCTTTGTTAAAATTTTTAAAAATCCCTCCCCAGCGGGTGCCTACATTATGAAAATAAACATCTGACCAAATTTCATGTTTCTACCATTAGCAGTTATGGCAGTACATGCTATACCTCAGTCAGCGGGAATTTGTTTTTATATATATAGATTATTATCTAGTAGTTTAACTAGATCATTTTGTATTAATGCTATATGAGGATATTACCAATAAATTTTATATGTAAAAGTAAAATTAATTTAAAACCATCTCCATAAATAGTGGAAAAAAGCTAACTAATGAGTTACTATAAGCAATGAAAAACAACATGTAGGTAAAAGATAAGCTTAAGTGTTTTGTGATAACTGTTTGTTATAACTAACTTATAGTATATATTCCATCACATAAATAACGTTATTATTATAATATTATTACATAATGAAATAGGGCATTAAGACTTAATAATTTATATGCATCATGCTCATAAAAAAATAATTACCTGAAATTCATTATAATGCATTTTTCTCTTTTTTTCAAACTCCAGCCTCTTTTGACGTGCTTCTTCTGACTCTTCCTCGTCTTCATCATCACTCACAGAGGGTTCTGTACATTTAGGCGGCTTATTCATACTGGCAGCAAGTTTAGCCGCTAAAATATTTGCATCTAACTCATCTGTTGGCTCTAAATCTCCATCTATGGCCTCTGAGAATGGTGTTTTCGGTTCATCAACCTTCATATGTCCATAGTCTTTATTAGGTGGATGAAATGTCTCTATTATATTCATTTCATCAAATCTCTGTTCCTTCGGTCTTTTGCTAGTGGACGGCATACCATCTTGGTTATCCACACTCCTAGAGGTTTTCAAAATGCCCTTCGAGGGCTTCTTTTGAAGGTTTTGAGCCATATTCATTTAATATAGCATCGTACTTGGCACAGAATTACAAACAAAATATAATTAAACAAATTTTCTACAAATGACAATTACACCAACTAATCCTTCTTGCATTACCATATTTCCTTGCATTTTTGACATAAAATGCAGTCGAAATAGATTATCTTATATAAATTGTAAAATATATATTCTTGAGAAAATTTATTTTACAATTTTTAGACTTTTTTCTTTGTTAATAATAATTTAACTAAAATTAATATTAAAGATATTTTTAGAGGACTATAAAGTAAAATCTATATTTAATCTATATCAATTATCAACATTCAATATATCACTGTAAGTTATCTGTGGTTAAATTATAATTATAAAGAAATGTCACTGAAATTAGAAAAGAATAATTTGTATATAAATAATAGCAAAATATTGCTTAATTTTATTATTTTAACGTGAATAATTCTTTATTTAAAGAATATTACATTTCCTTTTATTTGCATGTGTTAGTTCCATAAATATGGTTGAAGATTCTAGCTTAAATTCTAATAAATCTAAGGTGAATAACATTAAAATGGATGTGGAAGTTTCATATCAATATTACACTTATTTTATTTTTTATTCAAAATTAAATATTTTTATTTAAGGTGAAAACAACTCGTCCTAAAGCAGTGTATTTGTGGACTGAGGCAGATGTACAAAAATGGCTTAGTCGTCATTGTAGCGATTATTACAATTTATATTGGGAAAGATTTCATGAGGTATGTAAATAATATTTTCATATTTTAATCATCATCATCATGACGAATGAACCATTCGAAGAAGTACTAAAATACACAACCATTACCTTCAGTTAGACATCTGTTGTCTATTTGAATCACAATTGATTATTAAAAATATGCAAGAGCTTGCATAAAGCAGTATTTGACTGTAAACTCAAAGGTCATAGATTTAACTCTAGATAAAAATTATTTTAATTTGCCTGTATTTCCCAATTAAAATGTTAAATTCTTAAACTCAGGCAGAATGTGGTAAATTGAGTGGTTTTAATCTTAGGCTTTTATTTCAGAATTATCATGAGGTCGAAAAATATATATTTAGAATTTTCTTAATTTAGATACTATTTTGTATAAATTAATCTAAATGATATGCTTATAATTCATATTTAATAACATAATCATTAAATTGTATTCCAGCATGACATAACAGGCAGAGCTCTTGTCCGCATAAATGACAATACATTGCTAAGAATGGGCATTACTAACAAGGAGCACAGAGAGGCAATATGGAGGGAAATACTTAAATTGCGCCTTAAAACTGATATTGTTGAAATAAGGGACTTAGAAAGACGTCATTACTATTTTAATTATGATTTGTGACAAAAAGATGACTAGGTTTTATGGAAAAGTTCAACTATATGTGATTAAGCTTTAAGAATTGTTACTTAACTTGAAAAAATATATTTTAATTATAAAGAATTAAAATAAAGAAATTATTGGATGTTTTGTTTTATTTTACACATTTAAGACTAAAACATAAAAAATATTTGAAATAATTCAAATAAATTTAATATATCTTGCAGAGGTGTATAAAAGTCCTTATCCATACCTATATTATAAATTCGAAAGTAACTCTGTCTGTCTGTCTAAAAGGCCAAAACCGCTAATTTAATTGTGATAAAATATACCAAGATACTTGAGGGTCTTTAAGGGATACTTTTTTTTTCTCATATTTGCAATGTTTTCGATATATACAAATATATTAAAATACTTATTAATTTGACATGCAATTTATTCGGCCATGTTAATAACAACCGACCGTTGCTAAGCAAGGATTTGCAAAGTTTGTTGTTAAAAAACGTCACCCAAAATGAGCTTGCTTAACACATCTCTCTATTGAAAACTGAAAATAAGTTCATAAATATATTATAAAATATTTGTATAGTACAAGCGGGCGTAGCCGCGTTCGGGTCCACTAGTATAATAATAAATTTATTATTTTTTGGGTTTCATACCTCTTAAGGAAAAAAAGGAACCCTTATAAGATCACTTTGTTGTTCATGCGTCTGTCTGTGTGCCAAGAGCCTTTGTCTCACGAAATTGAAAGCTTGGAGATATCAAGTTGAAATTCAGACCATATACTCAGGTCTACAATCTCTTGATGTAATGAAAAAATCATATTTCTACATTTACCTAAAAAAAGATATGGCCGTTTATATAGCAAAAAACGTATTTCGACACTATAAATTAAATCAAAATTAATAGGTACTTACGGTTGAGCTACCATCTACAGGTAGTACTAGTTCAGGAAAAATCTGAAAAATATATATTTGTGGTAAAATCCTAAATAATAATACCCTTAAAAGGGAGTCAAATTTAGTATTAAAGTTTGTACGGAACCCTCGATGTCGAGCCCGAAACCGCACTTGATAGATATATGGAGGATCTAATATTATACTTTAAGAATTTGCTTAACAAAACAGAGTATATATATTAAATATTAAGAGTTACCATTAAAAGATTAGGGTAGTTTTAATTTCTAAAATATTTAAGGAAATAAAATTATCCTAATCTTTTAATGAAAGTCGGGAAATATTATCTAATAAAATCGTAAATATCTATTGCCTACTTACTTGCCCAATACTTATTTGAATTTTAAACTTAAAATCACAGGCAAAAGTCAGAGTAAATATTTTTAGAGTAGATGTATACATATTTAGTCATTGTAATGTCATGTAATAAAAAAAAAAAAAAAAAAAAAAAAAAAAAAAAAAAAAATCGGAAGGGGTTAAATCCAACCCCCCAAAAAAAAACACAAAAAAAAAAAAAAAAAAAAAAAAACAAAAAAAAAAAACACACCCCTAAAAAAAAATTTTAAAAAAAAAAAAAAAAGAATGTCGGTAGGGGGCTCATCCAACCCCTCTAGTATAAGCTCTAGATATAAGTACAGCTTAAATTGTCCTAAAATTAAGTACGACACATTAAAATAACTTTTATAAAATAAAAAAAGGCACGGGCAACTATGCGCCCGTGGATGTAGATGTTAAAATAAAAAAAAATAAAAAAAGTCATTGTGAACCTACAATCATCTTAAGTACCTACCATCTCTAACTACACAACAGTAGTCCTAAGTTCTGAGGTCTATAAACCGCTCTTAACTCTGACATAGATCTTAAGATGGTATTTTCATACATAATTTTTAATCTATAAATGAAAACGGCATCTCAAGGTCTCTCTCAAGATCGATCTCAGAGTTGAGAGCAGTTTATAAATACAGGCCTAAGTAACTATGATGCAACTGCATTATATCTATTTTATTATGTAAAGATGATCTTACTTAAGGAAATGCTAAGGGTGTTTCCTTCACTTACTTAAGAAAGGCTAATCCTTTCTTATTCATGTAACTCGGCTGCTAGGGCTTCTTGTAAACTCTATATAAAGCATTTCTGTTCTATATTATAATTCATTTAAATAGTGTATGCTGTATTTACTAGTGGACTTGTATAAAAGTGCAAGTGGACAATTTATTTCTTTAAACAAAAAGGTTAGTGGGTTTATTTTCGTCTATGTATACTATACTATTCTAACAAAACTAGTAGACTTGTTCTTTTGTATGGACATTCTTTTCTCTGAATTATTTTTTTGTAACAATTTTTATATTATTGAGATATGTATATGCTATTTTTTCTTGTTTATAATACCCTAGGTATACTTAAGTGAGTCTATTTTCCCCAACACGCAATGCTTCTAGAATTCGGAGGATAGTGAGGAATGGAAGTGTCTTGATGAGAACGGAGTGTCTTAACACTAGATTAAGACCTACTCTTCTACTTCTCGTTTCCTTTTTTTAACTCTACGCCGCATTCCGCATTTAAGGCAGAGAGAACCTGGGAACCTAATGTTAAGAAACTTTTAACTGTCTTATAATTGGCTTAATAAAATAATGCAAAAAAACAATATAAAAATTTCGTGCCACATAAAAAAAATATTTTGATACCTCCATGATTGTCCCATACTCGTATAGCATATCCTGCTATACGAGTTGCTGGGTTGGCAAGCGGACCTAATAGTAAACATTCTCCATTCCACTCATTTATTAATAAAATATAATTTCCACCACGTTCTCTCAACTCGTACCACACACAAAAGCCAGTGGATATCTAGTTAGTCGCGAGCAGACGCGACAACGCCCAAAATAGCAATTTTAATGATCCTCCTTTGTTTATTATTCTTCCTCGCGATGCTGCCCGATGCCGGTTATAACGGGACGGGACGCCGGAAAAATATAATGTCAGGCCAGATAAAGCTCTTCTTATGTTTTTTTTTTGCTTCACGCTGTTCCCCACAGGTTAGATAGAGGGAACGCGGGAACCTAGTGCTCCCACACCCCGTTCCCATTTATGTAAAATAAAAAAAAATATTACACTACAATCGTGATTTCGCTTTCTACTCAAGGAAATGTTTACGTTTAAAATATGTTCGATATCCGACAATGTAGTTAACATAAAGTGTTAGGCTTAGCGCGCACTGGTGACTTTTGTCACGGTGACAATCATTTTTTTGTCACTGACATGTCACCATAGTTTTCGCCACTGCGCGCACTTGCGATGACAGTGACGTAATTTTTTACATTTGATAAAATGGATCTCGAAGAGATGGTTGTCTGTGCACTTATATTAAGAAATAGAAAAAGAAGGAAATGTAGAAAATATTGGCTTTCAACTTTTCATTTGTCATAGAGCAATGGCCTGTTCTGTTCTGTTCTGTTCTTTCTAATATGGCGTTTCGAGCGTGCCAGTTGAGCACAAAATCACTTCGCCAGTGTCACGTTGAATGGAGAACTCACGAAAGAGGTTGTACGGTAAAAAAAGGGAGAGAGCAATGGCCTCAACTCAATTTCGAAAATCAGTATGACACGGTGACAGTGACGCAACAGTCACGGTGACAAAAATCACTATTGCGCGCTATACCTTACGTCATGTTTTTTGAGATGAATAATCGAACTAGTAATTGATCAAAACAATTACCAAGAGTATACAAAAAAAAAATATTGTGGATCAGCATTTCAGTAGTTTTTTTCATTGTCGGTTGCACGTAGGAAGAGGAAAATATAAAATTTCAGTTGGTTCTTAGTAACTGAGAATATTGGTTAGACATTTATAGAATGGTTTAGTGCATTTTTTTTAGAGTTTCGTTCCTCAAAAGGCAAAAACGGTGCTTTTATAAGATCGCTTTCAAGTCACCTTGA
>DWNA01002858.1:0-10933 GCA_018249835.1 Heliconius besckei
TATGGCTGTGTTAGATTACACGTTTGCTTGGTAACGTGGATTTATGCTAATTTTGGTACAAATATAATATTGTTTCATGCAAAAATTGTTAAATAACAAACAAAAAAGAATATTTGCCTTCTTGGAATGTTTATAAATGCAATATATTTTTTCACAAACTATGTGTTTCCCGCGAGTCTTTTCTCACTATTTAATTATAGTTTTGAGACGCTGAACAAAATTATGGCTGAGGTCATTTGTAGCGCAGGGGCACTGCCATTCGAGGCAATGAAATATTTTCATGTCTTCGCTCTGGTAACGAGCTCCGCCACTCAAAACACACCAAAATTCGACGGAATAACTTAACATTAGGTTCCCGGGTTCGCTCTGCCTATCCTAACATGTGCGGGATACATTGTGAAGCTAAAAACAACACCTGAATAAAAATTTTGTAAGCAGTCACATGTAAAATGAAATGAAAACGCTATGCTTATCGCTAGCATGGTAACCAGGGAAAATCTAGTGTTAATACATTCCATTCTCCGCTTTCCGCCCAGATTCAAGAAATTGTTTGTTGAGTAACGCAATTTACCTTTGCGCCTGCTTCCCTACCTAGAGCGGAGAAATTAAATTCAATCATTTTCGAAAGTTGGCAACGAACCCAAAGCAATTGTGCTATACCACTATATCTTAGCCTAAGTAAAAAAAAAGAATGTCTTATTACAAAAAAATACACATCGGCAAGCTAGAGGACGAAGTTGGCGTCGAATGTAACGCTACCTTAGAAAACAGTGACACCCGATAATTGTATCTCCATTACAAAGCGAACCGAACCCGTTCAGCGTTTTTCAATATAACAATGCTATGCAAACAAATACCTGCTACTCGCAATCTATTGTGTTATTTGAAAAATATTTCATTTTAAACTTTGGAGAATATTGGTAAAACTTGAGAATTACTTAAAATTATTTAAAGGCATCCTGGACAGGTTAAACATTGGGAAACGTGAAATACTCTGTGAGAGTAAGGGATTTTGAGAAAAGGAATTTTCAGCCCAATCTCGAGGTTTTGTCTAATAAAGTGGGACAATTAAAATAATTTAAATATAATTATTTCTCAGAGTGGGAATCGAACTGACGACTATCGCGTTTACAATCCGCTGTAATATAAAATATACTTTTGGTATATAAAAGCGTCTCTATATTTATATTTTTTTACAATATTATAATAAAAATCGCTAAAATTACAAAACGTACACAAATTACGTCCTTTAGACTTGAGGTGGTGGTGATCAACATTTACGATATTGACCGTTTATAGTTACAAAAACAATCCTAAGTTTCAAATTTCACCAAAAACTAAATCCAAATAAATTTCGGGCCACACATTCAAAAAATACAATTTTATTGAGATAGCGCTATTCCCTTAAACAATAACTATAGAAAACGAACGTGTTCAAACTTAGCCAAATGAGGGTACGAGAGCTATAAACATTATTGGAGAACTCAAAAAAAAAAATACTTTGCGAAATATCATCCGTTCTTTGCAAACAATAAAAAAAAGCCTTAATACTATAAAAAATATCTTTTATTTTTGTATTAGAATATTTTTGTAAGAAAAATACTGTCACAATAAGGAATGAACCACATTAGATGGCCAAGTTTACGCGACATAATAGCCAATTTGAATACATCGGTTTCAATTTGAAATTACAATCGTGGGGGTTAAATACTCGGGTCATGCTTATCGAATTTAGAAAACACATTCGGGTCACTTTTGAAGTGCAACGAGCAATTTACACGATATTACCTATGGAGTAAAATGAAACGCAGATATAATCGAATAAGTATCATATAAAAAAATATGCACATTTATATTTTTCTAATTTTTTTGCTTAACCAGTTTCAGCTAAGTTAATCATTTATCTATCTTTGGTTTTTTTTATTGTGATATTCCGTATAGGCGTAGGATATTGACGTGTCTTCTAGGGCACGTAGGTGGATGTAAGTCCACCGAACATTACATATACGAGTACATATTTTTTCATAAAAAATTGTGGAATACATTCCGCATAAAGGTATAGGTAATCAGAACATTGTACGAACCTGGGAATCAAAGTTAAGAAACTTCCATTCCTCTGAATTCTAGCATTGCGTGTTGAGTTGCACACAACGGCACACCTCGCCTGGACACCAGAGCGAAGAAATGAAAACATATATTTTTTTTATTTCTTCGAGTGGGAATCGAACCAACAACCTGTCGGCTTACGGCAACACGCACACGTGTTGACGTGTCCCCGAGCTACAACTGGCTTCATATTACATACAAGTAGACAAAAGCACTTAGAAACAAGGCTTGGTAATGCTTAAGAAATTTAAACCAAAGAATTATAACCTTTATACCATGTCAGCCGCTAAAACGATTTTTGGCATAACAAATGGAAAAAAACAAAACAAAACGTCGCCTATTATTCAAATTCCATAACTCATCAAGGTTTAAAGAAAAAGGATATTTCTATATATATATATCAACATGATGCCTTCATAAATATCACAGTGACATCAAAGAATGGGATCCCAAGCAGTCGTCCACCTAACTAAATTTACAACCGACACCATTCAAAATCTGCATATAATCATTAATCAAAAAATATCCAAAAAAAACAACGTTTCGAAGACCAAAAAACGTGCAAATCCCATATAATTCCTGCATGTAGCGGGATAGACAGAGAGAACCTAGTGTTAACACACTCCGTACTCCACCTTCCTCAGATTTTCGGAACTCAATCACTTACTAGCCTTATTGACAAAGCGAAAAAATTTAAATATGAATAAATAGTACCCGCAACCGTCGCGTTTACAGACACACGCCTCTACCACTGCGCCATGACAGCCTCGATCCTTTATTCCTTAATTATGTTTTATTGACGTTAAATAAAAATTTCAATGTAATTAGAGTCGGATAGCCTTGCAGATATCACATACAGATTGTATTGTTATAAGGAGTGTGTGCTAATTAAATCTGCTATCTTTTTATGACTTAAATAATGAATTCGTTAGTTGGTTAGGAGATTCGATTATTTCTAACTAAAAGTGCATATTGTATTTGGAGATTTTTTTAATTAGACCCAATACTTCCTGAAATAAGTGCGTACAAACCAAACAAACTCTTTAATTTTAAATTATTATTATGGATTTGTAATTGTTTTTCCAATAGGAAATGTTTGTAGAGTTTAATAGATTTCGGTATAGACGTAGGGGAAAAAAAACCTAACGTATATCTAATTAATTGGCACTGAAAGAGTAAAATTCGTACAAGTTAATGAAATTATGGAAAATCTATTTTAATCTAAATAATTAAGTTTTTATTTATTTTAAGGTCAGACGTGGCGTAGTGTCTTACCACTAGCCTCCCTCTGCCTACCCCGAAACATGCGATATACAGCATGAAGCTAAATATTTAATTTTAATTTATATACCATATAAGAGCACAACCTAATCAATATAGATAGCTAAAACGCAAAGGAAGAAACCAAGTTTATGACTTGCCAAGTTCTGATGTACCTATACTGCCAATATCAAACACATTAGTGGAAGACATAAAAGTAAAGATGGATGTATTATCTCAAATCAGGATTCTAATTAAATTTAAAAGTCTCAAGTCAGTATTTAATGTTAGCAATTTAATCGTTCGCAATAATTTTTTACAATTTAAGAGCAAACATTCTAAGTATAGATACCACGAGGCCACCGCTTACCTGAACCAGGAGAATTCCAGATTTCGAACGAAAAAGGTATTTCGTATGGAACTCGATTACATATCGGCCCCTTTGCGGAATCGTGTTTGTCGCATAAATATGCTTATGCAGGTTGATGGTATTAGATATTCAATATTTTTATAATTTCTTGGACGAATAACTTGAAATTTTTCGATATATTTGTAAGCTTCTGCCACTCAACACGCAATGCCTCCAGAATTCGGCAGAAAGTGGGAAACGGAGTCTGTTAACGCTAGGTTCCCTCTGCCTACCCTGTGGGCGGAATACAGCATGAAGCTGATTTATTTCATTTTTTTTATTCATGCTTTATCCCGCACAGCAAAATAGGAAAGCCCAGTGCTAAAATATACCGCTCTCTACTTTCCGCCAAAATTTAGAAATCTCATGTACAGACAGAATGTAATATTCTAAGATGTGATACACTGTTTCAATTAAGGTTAAATTCTAAAGCAAGAACAATATAGTAAAACTTACTTCAGCACTGTAGACTGGTGTACGATATCTAAACACAGGTGGTGAGAAAGCCTGTGCCGCCCTCGTCGCCGACGCCAGCTGGACAAATCCTAGGGCAGCTCTGTTTCCCTCTGTACAATTTTTTGGGGGACCTCGTAGTTCTTCTATTGATGCACCAAGTAATTCGTTACGAAGCAGACAATCGTAAGAGTGCTGCGGACCGCCCGCGCCGTCGTTGCCTCCATCACTGCGTGACTTCTTAGCTGGTTGGTTCTCGTTGCCGTGGTTAATCGCTATAAATAAAATAAAATGTTCTTTTTAATAATTATTTTTGACATAAATAATAATGATGGAGGATGTTATGACGTAGGGGAACAGCGTCTGGCTGTAAACACGATGGTTGTGGGTTCGATCTCAACTCGAGGAAATAAATTGGTTTTTATTTTCTCGTTATAATACAAGAAGAAGCGCGGCGTTGAATTCCGCTTTGCAATGCTAAACACTGCTCAATACGCAATGCTTTGAAAATTTGACGAAAAATGAAAAACGGAGTGTCGTAACACTAAGTTCCCTCTGCCTACACTGCTATATGCGATATAAATGCAGAACAATAAAAAAACTAAAGAAATGAACAAACGTACTAACGACTAAATATAAATATTAGTTTATGTATTCTCACACTGCCACAAAAGACTTGTCACATTACGTTTAATGATTCATGACTTAGATAATGCGTAGGTACTTGCATGTGAAAATATAAAGGTTCAATTTAGAAGAATACAATAAACGTAGTTCAAAGAGCTCTCTCTCTCTCTATAAAGATATATATATATATCTTTTATTTTATATGAGAACATCGTGTCCGTATTTTTGACAACGGCTTCAATCGCTATCTGGTGCATTTTTGTTTTTATACTTTTTACTTTAATATAAAACGCGCCGCAAAGAGAAGTATTTTAATTTGTAATGTGAAAATGCAAGAAATTTTATTTAGCAAAAGTAAATAGTATATAAAAAAAATTATAAATAGGTATATTTTTATATAATGCTTTGCTTCAGTAAATAAAATATATATTCATAACCTCTTTTTCGCTTTACGCTGTATACCGTCCGCTGCTATATAAGCAGAAGAGGCAGGAGGAATCTATTAATAATCACTATATTTCCCAATTTTTCAAAACAATATTGAAGAAATTAAAGTAACCCACAACCGTCGCGTTTATAGGAAAACACTACCGCTGCGCCATTACGGCCTCGACTTTTACAATAACATAATTCTATAACCTTTCCAACGCTATTATCTTAAAAACACAATCAAGGGACAGGTAAAAAAAACAAAGAAACAAAAAAACCTACACCCAGTTACGGTGGTCTAACTTATCCATAAATAGGTATGCGCACGCGCCGATTGTGTCCCGTCAGCCATATGGGCTCGGAATGATTCATTAACGAACAAATTCTAAATATTTAGACGTTTCGACAGCTTTTTTAGAATATAGTGCCTAATATTTCATTTGTGATTGTGAACAATTGTTGAAAAACGAAAACCAAATTAAACACTTTTGTTCACACAGTGACAAGTAGACAGAAGGAATTTAGTGTTAAGACACTCCATTTTCCACTTTCTTCCGATTTCTGGAGGCATTGCGTGTTAAGTGGCTGCACTCAACGCCGGGCTTTGCCTCGACACCAGATATAAAATAAGAAATGGAAAGATAAATTTAAGTAAGCATTTTACTTCGTCGATTGGGGATCGAACCCAGTACATTCACACTTTGTGCTCCTCAGCCACGACTGGTATCTGACTCGAACCAATTTTTTTATAGTTTTTTTTTTATTGTCACATATAACAGCCAGAGACGAATGTAGATATCTAAACCACATGTACGTAACAAACAAAGCGGCTATCTGCATTTTGGTGATATTGATAATACTAAAAGTGTAATTAATCATCGAGTGACAGGTTACAGAGCAGTACACATTGTTCCTCAATTGTAGCATATAATTAATAAATTACAAAAAATATTAGGTTCTGTAGTATTATTTTTTCAGTTTCACGCTCCATCCCGCATCTAGCAGGATAGGCAGAGGAAGCTTAGTATTATGACACTCCCCGAACCCCGAATTCTGGAGGAATAAAATATTTTATTTCCTCGAATGGAACTCAACCCACAACCACTAACGCCACAATTAGCCTCGTACTAGTAGTCCTGTATATTAAAAACAAATAAAAGAAAAGCCATCGACTCTAAAGCTAAATACATGGTACGTACTATTCAATCATGAGCATTGTAAAAGAACAATGAGTGCATAAGTTGCCAGAAGCAAATGAATTATTAAAATAACATTAGCCTTTTTCAAGGCACAATTGAAAAATCTAAACCCTTTTATTACAACCTAGTACCTACGCTAGAATTGTTTGTTGAATTACTACACAATAGTAAGGAGGTAGTAGTAAGCCCTTATAATACAAAAAACAACGTATAAGGCTTTTAGGCAGGGTCAAATGCCTCTACTATATAAATGTGGCACTGCGTTTGATAATTAACCTTCACAAAGCAGGGTAGGCAGAGGGAACCTGGGAAACTAGTGTTAAGACACTTCTGTTCTCCACTTTCCTTTCAATTCTTGACGCATAGCATGAGGGGAACGCCGCGCTCTGCCTCGTTACCAGAGGAACTGAAAATCTTAAATATTTCATTCCCTCGAGTAGGAATCGAACCCCACAATCTATCACGACTGGACCTGACACGACCTTATTTATTACTCTCACTTTGTAAAA
Organism: Heliconius besckei; assembly: GCA_018249835.1. Taxonomy (NCBI): domain Eukaryota; kingdom Metazoa; phylum Arthropoda; class Insecta; order Lepidoptera; family Nymphalidae; genus Heliconius; species Heliconius besckei. The sequence goes on from DWNA01002858.1 coordinate 6,993, forward strand.
TATATATCCTTGATCAATGATATGAGGGACTTAGTGTTCTTTCTGTCTAATATACAAAGTCATTTTGACTAAGAACTACGAGCATATAATAACTAACTTATTATATAAAATAATACAAAAAACAAATTTCAAAAGAGTACTTTTCATTTCCTTTCTACCAAAAGAACCAAACTTATTACTTCTAAACGAGTATAACTCTAAAACTAAATGATGCAAAAATATATCTAATTTGCAACGACCTGGGAGACGTTACCGAAATATTTTTTTACTTAACGACGAGCCAAAATTAAGTTGGCTATTAGTACGATAGTGATTCATTGGAAGGAGCATTGCATTAGTGATTCACTGGCCACTGCATACATTTTTGTTATTGAATTTTGAGGAAAATAATATTAATAATAATAAATAATAATATTTTGATATACGAAAATAGCAGACACATCCAATGTAAACAACTGCATTTAAATTGATAATATAAAATGAGAAACTAAATTTTTTAACAACAGGTTTTCTCTGCTCCTCCTGTGAGCGGGATACAGCGTGAAGCTAATTCGAAAAACAATAAACGAACAGAGAGAATAAATAGGCAAATTATATCTGAAAACATTTTTTACAGTAAAATTTGAACTGGCAACCTTCCTTCCTATCAGGCATGCCTTACCCTACGATTGGATTAAACTTGTTACTGTCCAGACCAAAACAAAGTTAAAATAACGATACAGCCGTATATCTCGCAACGTCTAATACCTAGTATAGGAATCCAACCGTACTTGGAACTAATTTAAATAGTGACTCGACGTGTAATATTCAAAAACATGGCCAGCTTCAGTATGGTGATGCCGAGATGGATGTAGAGATAGGGGAACGCCATTTCTCACAATGATGAGAATGCAAAGCTGGAGGCAATTCAATAGTGTTCTAACTGAGAAAATTGCTGGTCGTGATTCATACTTTGCATAAATACAACCGAGGCCACAGTACCAAGTGTAATTACTTCTTTATGCAGTTAAGTAGGTACATGATAAATGCAATTTTCTACAGTAAAGCTTCAATCGTAAACTGAGTTAAGATATATATACACATATCTCCATAAAATAAGAAGATTGGTCGCAGGGGAACAAACGTGCGACTCTTACTGAGACAGGTTATTGGTTCGATTCCTCTCGGGCTAATTAAATATTTAAGCTCCGCCACTTCATACGGAATGATGCCAGAATTCAGCAGAAACTGGAAAAAGGACGTGGAACGGAATCTCTTAACAATAGCTTTTGCTATGTGCGTAATACAGCAAGGAGCTAAAGAAAAAAATAAAGAAATATAAAAAGCAATTATTTCATTAATAAAACTGGAAGGGTTCACTGTATCCTAGCGCTTATAACGACCAGTCTTCCATTAGATATTTACATTCCGGTACTGGCAAATAGTAATCGCGCAGTTTCACTATACGAGTATATTAATTTTCCTCGACGTCCAATTACAATTTCTATCCGCAAGTTTTTTATGAGGTAATTCAATGTTAGATTATACGAGAATAATATTCTTCACTGCATCTTATTTTATGTCATAGTTACAAAAACTTAATAAATGTTAAATTAACTACTTTAAAAAATCAATCTAGATAAAACACCAAAAATATTTTAAAAAATATCTCATAATAAGAAACCAATCAACAAGTGCTATCAATCAATAGATAACGCACCCATATTACCGCACATATGGGTTCAACGTGCCAACACCGGATGACGGAACTTCGGAAATGCGAACCAAAATTGCATTTCAATTTGGGCGTAACAACAATCATCAGCCGGGAACCCATCCGGAACCCATCTAATAACAAAGTACGATCACACAATTTCCTTCCTGAGCGCTGACCATATAAGGAACGACGACGTTACACTTGTACGTATTTGGTGATCTACGTGACAAAGCAACGGATAATTAATTCAGAGGAAAGCCAAATTTGTCGTGGTGCTAGCGGATGCGAATATACGCTGAATGATTATTGTAATAAAGGCTACTATCCTGGGTTAGGTCGGGAAAATAATTGTCTAATTCTAACCGCCTTTTGCAAGGCCTCCACCTACAGTACTGCCCACATCCAATTTGGACCAAGAATTGGTCCAAATTTCGATATCTCCTGTACACAATCACTATGATTAAATAATTGAATACGGGTGTTCTCAATTTTTCATTGCGATACCTAGATACAACATTTTAAATTTTAGCTAAAAATTTATATTTCGTTTATAATAATTAATATAAGTAAGTTAAAAATTTATCATGTATTTATTGAGAATGGCAATTAAATTAATGTGCACGATGAAAAATTCTCGTGAAATGGTAACTTAAGATCCAGTACAATATACCGAATACCGACTTCCAATTTCAGTTTTTTCTTGAGTTCAACAATAAATTAGTATAAATGCTATTGAAAATGCAGAAAATCAGTATAGGTATACTGCAAATATACTTTGCAAAATTAACATTACTTTTAAGAATATTTATTGCGTAAACTCGTTTAGTTTACACAATTATAACTTGCAATGAAATTTTATATATTTTTTTTGATATTTCTCTTTAAAAATTACAATCCAAATAGTTAAAGCAAAGAATTTCGATGAATCAGTCAACCCGTAGTAACATGGCAACCAAAAAGGTTACAATTTGTGATACCGATAACAAAATAGCTACTTAAAAGTACTTAACGGTTATCATTATCTATTGCATTTGAAAGTGTGTCACTTCGCCCTTATCTTACTGTAGCAGGTGAAAAATGTTCGAATGTTTAGAGTATACTGTAAACGTCAAGGAAAATGAGCTAGAGGGACATAAAAGCATTGGCAGGTTAGAGAGAAACCGAAGTGTTAAGACACTGTGTTTCCCACTTTGTACCTAGTTTTGGGTGGGACATTGGGTGTTCGGCGGCAAAACTCAAAGCCACGTTTAGTCGTGCGCGCGATCATGGAATAAAAAATGAACCGAAATATAATCACAATCATTTCCTCGTGTGGAAAGTCGAACTCAGGACCATCGCAGTTACAAATAAACGCTATCACTGTACCACGACGCATTTAACTACACCGCTAGGGTAGCGCACTTGCATTATTTATTTATCGATTCGCCGTAATGCACTTGTATAAGTTACAATCAGTGTAGTAGTAAATCAAGATAAACGACGTTCATTATACAGGCGTCCGTTTAACTTGTCTGTGTCCACGAGCCTCGAAAAATCAGTTCGACCAGAGCAACGTAAACTGCTCAAACGTGAAGATGATGTGAAAGATACAGAATATTAAAATTATATACAATATTAACTTGGGCAAGGAGTAAAAATTTTATTACAATATCGATCTTTCGGCCTGTCAAAAGATATACTTTAAACTGAACGGCAAGTGCTGCCGAAATAAATTAAATTAGTTTTCGTTCTTTTTAGCGTCACACAGAATCCCGCACACATGTTAGGCAGAGGGGAACCTAGAGTTAAGACACTTCGTTCCCGATTTTCCGTCGAATTCCGTAGGTCATAGGAAATTCAGAGCGAAGAAAATGAAAATAATTATTAAATATATCATTTCCTCGTAAGGGAATTGTATCCACAACTGTCACACAGTCCTACTTTTTACCCCTTTTTACAAATATATAAGACTAGCTTCCCGCTCACGGTTTCACCCGCGTGAACTATGTTATTATTAATTTCTGTCTCCATGACTACGTCCTAGTGATGTCTATGCAAAATTTGAGACTCCTAGCATTTGTTGTAACGAAGTTTCATACAAACTTTCGACTCCAAAAACAACCCCTTAGAAGTCGAATATTGCAAATTCCCGTCTTAGCGAGCACCTACGTCCTATAAGTAACTCCTATACAAAATTTGAGATTCCTAGCTCTGGTAGTTTTTGAGATTTCGTGATGAGTGAGTGACCTTTCGATTTTATATATAT
>DWNA01002859.1:0-10932 GCA_018249835.1 Heliconius besckei
ACAAGAAACTTAAAAGAAAGTTCGTTGACCGCCACAAAAAAACTTACCTTATCAAGTGACCGCTGGCACGTTGATGCAAATCTAGATCCACTTTGGCAATTTAAAACACCGTTATAAGAAAAAAACACTTGTTTTTTATATCAAAACAACATAATTTTATTTAAAAACACGCTTAGATCGCGATGCGGCCTTACGTACGCCGCTTGGCACAATGGCGACAATCATAGACGACTGCGGTGACGGAGCGCTAACAAATCGAATGATAAACGGAATATGCTCAGCCAATCAGAGGCCAGCAAAACGCCCACAGAACGGAATACAGCGCGATGATTGGCCAAGCAACTGCCATTGCCTTACGGATGTTATTATGCAGAAGACGACCAACTGTTCGAAATTCAAAATAATTTAAGCGTACACAATTGCATTGCGTCGCTTGGCTTTTTGTTTTTATTGGCATTTCACATAATGGTTTCTGTTATTGGCCTGACTAAACTACTTGGTGTGACTGCCTCTACAATGAGAAGTTTTATCAAAATATGATAAGCTACTGCTATTACGAATTATTTAGATGTTTTTTACACAAATTTGGTATAACTGGGACATTTTTGGACGTTATAGTGGCGGGTTCGAATTTCACTTGCAATTATAATTGTATTTTGTTGACAAATGAAATTTATTAGGCTTTTCGTAAAGCTGGACATCATATTTACAAGACACAAAGATGTTTCTGAAACTGTTTCATAGGGCTACTTGTAATGCAGAAAATCCTTAAAATCTCGATAATAAGTTAATACAAAGTATACAATTAAAGTTTATTAACACGTCTTAAGTGTGTGAAATGAACCCCTACACAAGGTACTCTATGGTTGTTAGTTCAATAAGTATGAGTTCGTTCACATTTAACTTTGAAGTATGAATGTTATGTCGTCATGTTACGCTCAATAAAAAATAATATTAAATTAAATGTATTCAAATATATTTATTGTTAGTTTCACGCTGTATCCTGCACATAGCAGGGTAAGCAGAAGGAACTTGGGAACCTAGTGTTAAGATACTCCATTCACGTTAATAAACATATGTTCTCATATGTTCTGCATGTTCAGCATGTTCAGCATGTTCTCTTTCTGCTGAATTCTGTCGTCGATTTCCTGTTCTTCTGACTTTGCGTGTTTAGTGGCGGAACTCATTGATGCGCCTAGGCGAAGAAATGAAAATATTAAATACTTTGAATCCCCGATTGGGAATCGAACCCACAAGCAACATTTGTAGAATAACAATACCTATAGCATTCTTACCTATAGGTATGTATCTATAAGATAAATAAAATACTGAAGATCAATCAAATCCTAAGTAGTTTTCTATAAATCCGTGCAGAAGAAATCAACTGGAATAAGTGTTTATATTAACATGTAAATTTATTTATCTCGTACACTTTCAACAAGCGAATTTGTAACGGTCTGTTAATTCAACAATTGAATTTAAATTACAGTGGCAAAGCGATAAAATACCTGCAAATACACGCGTTGTAACGCACATCGCCTTATATCCGCTAGTCATATGCAAAAATCATTTAGTTATATTTAAATTTCTTTTATGGCAACACATGTACCGATACGAATGTATGAATAGATACTTTTTTTTATTGAACGATAAAATTCTATGCAATTTGTGTGGTGCGCTTTGTTATTTCGCAAACACCAGGGCGCGATCTGTGGCCCTCGTGTCAAAAAATCGCATTTAACATTTCAATTATATCTATCGACCCTGCCAATAAAAATTTTTACCATATTATAGTCAATTTTTATTTAAATTACAATATATCTATGAATGACTTACATTATGCCAAAATTTTGTATCGATTTCCGATTTGCATGTTTTTTTGTTCGCTTATTGGATCATATTTTGTGTGATCGACATATGTTAATTTTTCTTTAAGATTTTTCATTGTGCCCTAAACCGTTAGTTCAGTTCTGAGACAGGATAGATACTTGTATGTTATTCTTTAATTTAGTATCGGTTTCTTTCTCTATTGATGTGAAAATGCTACTCCTCTGTGGTAATACTTGACCTTTTAACGGTCTCTACTGTATAATATGATATTTTAAATTCATTTATAGTGTGAGAAAAGTACAATGAGAACCGCTGTGATATTACTTATACAATCAAAGATATAGAATGTTAATATATCTTGCCATGAACTAGGATTTGCTCCACTAGGGCTCAAGCACTTCAGCCAAATAGTTAGTTTATATTATTCTATTAGCGTTACGTTAAAATTATAATATTACTTATGTAGTTTTTACAATTGTTATTGCTGGTAGGTATCTTCGTATAAAGATTTTACAGTAAGGTTCTACCTAAAGAAAATGACATATTATTTGTACAAAACCATTTATTGGAAACATTCGTAAATTAATGTAGATATAGTAAAAATTAAAGTAAAACAGTTTTTATTCATAGCTTTTTTTTTAACAAATAAAAATAAAAAGTCGTACCAATAAAAAATAAGGCATATTAAGTTATAATTGAATGCGTAACCTTGCCATATTGTCATACCCATTGTCGGTTACAAAGCCGCCAATAAAAATCATAAAATTTACATACATTTGTGAATTACTATAAAAAAAATCAATTGTAATTTTTTTTTTATGTTAATCTGTCCAATCGATTTGAGAATTTGTAACGCTTTGTACCCATTATGTAATACAAATCCGTTATATTGGCATTTAAATGCAAATAAATATAATTTTGATTTAAACTAAATCGATATTTCCTATGGTTCCCTATCGTATACCTAAATGGGCGTGAGTTAGTGACGCGAAATTAATCGATTTTCTTCGATTGTACCCGTTTTATTATTATTATTGTATAAGGATGCGTGAAATATATGCAAGTATACCTAGTAGGAACTTTGCATTTGTATTTAAGTATATAAATACAAAGCTATATTATTACTGATTTATGGATATTAAAATTGAAGAAGGGCACAATATAAAGTATTAAAAATTCGACAAGGAACTTGAAATTATATTGCATTTTAATCATAATCTCCAAAGTGATAAATAAAGTGACTTCACTACGTCTATATTAGATAGGTACTAATTGTGGAAAAAGTACTTAGCTAACATAAAATAAAAATTAACAAGCATAAATAAATTACTTTTATTTTTTTTTCTAATTTAACATTTTATTAAATATTTACAGGATATAATATTAGAAGTTGTATGTAACTACCCTGCTTTTCTTGAGAACACATGGTTAGTCATTGAATCCATAGTTTTGAATACAGTTGTAGACTACTCATTTTTTCAACATCATAAGTATAAATGATTTACATAGGCATGGTATATAAGCAAATAAATTAAGCAAATAAAATATTTTCAATAAGAGAGAAAGAGAGAAAAAGGGAGAGAGTGAGATATTCTTCCTGTTTCAAGAGATATCCAAGATGCGCGTAAATAATAATAATAATATACCATTATTTAGCACATTGTTTACTTTTCTCACCCTAGTGATGTGCCCATCGGTTGTCGATGAGTGTTGATGTCGTCGAGAGTGCGTGCAATTGATGCTTAATCTGTAATTTTATCGAGTGCTTTTTATCTGATTGTTGGTTTATTGTTCAATTGTTTGTTGTTTGAGGAAAGTGAACTTAGAGTTAGAAATATTAATAAAAATATTCCTAAGGATTTTTTTACGTTTTTTTCTAACGATTGCTTATCGATTTTAATAATCCTTAATGTTTATTTATAATAAATTTGATAATTTAAATTTTGTTTTCAGTGTTAAAATATTTTTGTTCCTATATGCACATGTTAGGTTTCTACTCTTCAAAATATACAAATAAATTATTTAAGAATGTTATCACCAAAAAATTGAGATGAAAGAGAAGTAAAATATTAGTAAAAGACAATCAAATACAAAGAAAAAAGAAAGACTAACCTATGATCATTTTCTATGGATGACATAAAAATTAACGTTATAAGCCCAATAGATAATGTAAAATTAACCCCAAAAATATTAATTAAACAACCAAAAATATTTTGACCATCGTTCACATCACTTCCAACATCCACACGAGTGGTTCACTAATTCAATTAATAAATAACAAAGTCAAACAATAAGGCTGGTTTTTGCGTCAAACAAATTTTATTCATATAGGTTCCACTGGGGCCCCTCGACTCGAATTAAATACCTTTTGATTGTCGATAGAGCGTAAGATCCGTCCCTTAATCTCTGTTGATCATTTAACGTGTCCGATTGTGGGATTTCGCGAATTGTTGGTTTTAAGTGATGGGATTTTTAGGTTTTTGCGATTTTGTTTCTTTTTTTGTATTAAATGTGAATGTCAGTTTGGTTAACCGACTACTAACCAACTAGAACTTAAGTTCTAAAAAAAAATACAGCTGAATTGATAACCTCCTCCTTTCTTACAAAAGTCGGTTAATAATGGGGGCTCGAATGAGACGTATTCCTACATCTCCAAGTAAGATCATTGACTTATTATTTCATTGTCATTTTGAGGCTATTTTTTTATTTCTACGCTCTGGCAACAAGACATTGAGTTACACCACTCAACACGCAATGTCTCAAAAATTCAGCAGTACGTAAGGAACGCAGTGACTTAACATTAGGCTTAGGTACTCTGCTAAATATTTTTTTATGTTCTCTGAACTCTAATTTACGTTTATAATTATATTCAAACTAAAATAAACATTCACCGCTACCACTTATAAATTAAACGTCAACCAAAACCAAAATCTCACTGCGAAGGTGGAAATAATGAAACCTTATTACTTTTTTATTATATTTATCATACAAAATTGAATTTTAATACAATTGTAATAAAATATAAAATACAATCAACAATAATCGCCAATACTTATTTGTTTAGGTGCAATGATATCTTCGAATCGGTAGCTACGTTACGTATTCAAAGTGTTTAATCCGGCAGAACTAAGTGGGTGCTCGGTATAACCAGAAAACTTAGATGAGATCTGCAGATTTAATTTAGCTTCTGTTTAACGTTGGGCTAATATGGTGAGCTTTTTTGTATGGGAAAGCTGTATAATGCAGTTTTTGTGTAGGTAATTGTTGTGGTATAAATGTTACCTATTACATACATATATATAGGTAAAGAATAGTTTAGGTAAATAAGAGGTAACCTACGGTAATCTCTTAGTTACCTAAGCGCGTTTATGAACGGGTGCTAAATAAATAGACACTCAATACATTTTCTTTAGAAATTCTCAAAAGAAAAGCACAATAACTTGAGCATCTGCTTTTAGGCTGAATTCAAGATTACCGTTAAGTTTTCACAAGGCTACCCATCTGCCACTTAATAATAAACTATTGAAGAGATTCCTCTTAACAAACAAACACGCGAATAATTAAAAGAGCTTTCGTATTCACGCAATTCGTTATTTACAGTTAAATCCGTGGCACATGACGATTGTAGATTATAAGTACTTTATTAAAAAAAATCAATAGTATCACCGACTAGGATCACACTTTCTTCCGTTTAAGTGGACAATAAATACAAATATATAAACTTAAATCCCTATTTCAAAGGACAAAGTAGAATAAACCTTACGTTTAATAAATAGAGTGTGTATTCGACCGGAAGTCGTTAAATGGTCAGTTTATACCGGATGTGGAAAAAACTGGTTGTATTTAAGTCGCATTAGTGAGATAACAATCTGATTCGAAATGCAGATTTACTTTTAGACAAGGCTGACTGCGGTTAGTCTTTGTACTTTGAAAATGTTTTAAAAAAAAACTCAATTTTCGTTATTTGTAACGTTTAAACACGTTTGGTAAATGAATGTGGGTACTCGTAACTATTGAGAGGATTATCGACGTTCGGTTGTAAATTCCCACAGATTTTCTAGTCTTTTTTATTTTTAGTATGCCATATTTAGTAGTTTCTAAGATTGAGGTTGAGGCCAAATGAAATATTTTATATTTTCATTTTATCGCTCTGGTGTTGAGGTCAAAGCGCGGCGTTGAGATCCGCCACTCAACACGCAATATCTCCAGAATTCACTGGAAAGTGGGGAATGGGAACGAAGTGTCCTAACACTAGATTCCCAGGTTCCTTCTGCGTACTCTGCTATGTGCGGGATAAAGTGTAATACTAATAGAATAGGTATACAATTCGAATTGAAAGTTAGAAGCGTGTTTAAAAGGTGTCCAAATTACGAATAAGTATGTAATGAAAAAGCTTCCGTAAAATTTTGCAATTGCAATTGCAAGCAATTGTAGTTTATACAATAATGCTAAACCCAAGCGTGTGTTTCCTTTAATTCCGCCAAAATGGCGAACAACAATTCTATTAACATATTTGTAATAGATGTTCTGCTATTATATTCAGAAGTACCTATTATTTAAAAACACATCTTGAAATATTTGTATGTACGATAGTTATAATTTTTTATGCATTCTCTTGCAATTTTATGAATAACTAGTCATCGCCCGCCATTTTGTTTGAGTAGACTCTTAGACTTAAAAGTAAAATATAAAATTCAGACTTTAACGTTTCTGTCGTCGCACAGGAGCACAAGTGTGGGACTGCGACGTGGTTGTGGAAGGCAAAAACACAATCTCTCGAAATATTTAGTGGAAAGTGGGAATTAGTAAATTCCCTCTGCCTACACTTCTATAGGCGGGATACTGCGTGAAGGTGTTTTTTCGACGATATACATTAAAAATTGTTTGCATTGCAATGACCTATCAACTTCCTATACAGTCGTTATTATTTCTCATTGATCTGTCATCACTAGGTGTAGGCAAGGCACCAGCTGCACAGTAGTTTCTCACGGAACGAGGACGCGCGACCTGTCACGCTGATCTTAGGATTTTACGCGTGTTGCATAGGGTTGTCTCTGTATTGAACTGTTCTATATTTCTTTAGTATTAAAGATTATATTATTATATTATATACCGTAGCATTTAATCATTGTATATAAATTTAAATATAAAAAAAAAAAATTGTAGACAAAAATGATACAGATATTTTTGCCAAATCAAGTGAAATTAAATGAAGCCAGAAACTTTATTTTATGTTTTTTATGATCAATTTCATTATTATTATCAATTTATAACAAATCAACAATGATTATTTCCATTAAATAAAGAAAATCATGATTAATTTCTCATTATCAAAAGTTTTAGACAGCCCTACACCTTGAAACCGGAAGAACAGGGGTGTGAGTATGACCTCAACTAACCGTACCCTTAAAATGCCTATTTCTCTATCACATTGTCCACAAAACGAATACAGAGCAATACGTATTGCAAAAAAATGCAATAAATATCATACAATTGTATTTAAAAGGGTTTTAAATTTAATATAAGTTCGATTGGGGTCGCTTTGTTCATTGAAAATGAAGTCTTTTCTATAAATGTCTTCAAATCTATCCGCACAATGGTTATTTGTCGTTAATTTCACGATTGTTATGGGACTTCGATGAGATTGTCGTGGAATTTGTGAAAAAAATTGTCTTAACTTCTATTTGTGTTACTGTTATGAGATCGTCTGATCTGATGATCTGTCTTTAGAGTATAAAAAAAATATTGCAGTTTTACATTTTTCTCCGAGTGGTTTTTTACAGAACGGACAGAGAGATCGGTTTTCTACTTTCACGAAGTATACTCGTATAAAGAAATTTTCAAACTTTGAATAGGTATTGGTGTAAAGGATTTTTAGTAAATAAAATTTCTGGGACTATTCTGAGGTGGACAGAAATCTAAGTTATATACAAGTATACAAGTGGCCTCAAAGGCCGGCAACGCACCTGTAGCACCTCTGGTGCTGCACGGGGTCGTGGGCTGCGGTGATCACCGCCAGGTGACCCGTACGCTCGTTTGCCTTGTCCTTTTCCATAAAAAAAAAAATACAAGTAAACATGGGTATTATTAACGTGATGTACCTAATAATGCTTATCTATTGAATCTATTTGTGAGGAAGGACGTTTGTTCCAGTTTTACTCATGAACTGGTGAGCGAATTTAGATGAATCTATACAATAAAATAGCTTATATGTAAGAATATCATATAGACTATAATTTATGTAAAGTTCTTGTATAATTTAGCTATAATATAATATTGAGTTTAGACGGGCGAAGCTGTGTTTAGTTCGCCAGTTTATTTATATTTTCATTATTTAAGCTTTGTAATAGAAGTTTAATCCCAAAAATTATCGGAATATAATATAAATTGATAAAGTATTAAATGGGTATACAATATAATTATTGAATAGAATTAAGTTCGTTTTATTCTGTCGATTACAAAAAACACTAAGTTTGGTCGTAAATTAATATATTTATATGAATATATATTTGATAATAATTATTTCTATTCGTACGGCCATGAGTTTGACTGATATTTCAAATTAAATATGCAAAATCCTATTTGCTAATAAATATGTAGAAATATTGAAGTAGGAATTGATGTTCTGGAGTACGTTTGTTCAGTAAGTGGCGGAACTCAACGCTGTGGTTTATCTTTTTACCAGAAAATATTATGAACATAATTAATTTCCCAAGAGGTAATCAAAAAAAGAATATAAAGCTGAGTATTTTGTATGGGTGAACGCGGTAATCTTGGAAAGTACCTAGGTACATACTAAATACCTACTTCGTATAGAAAAAAGGTTTTTTCATCGGATATTCCATTTATAGAGGAAGGCTACATTACGTCAAATTAATCGTTTAGAAGTAACCCCATTGTACCGGTTAGAGGAACCTTGGGAACTTAGAATGTGTCATGTGTCATACACATTACACATAGTTTTTTAAACCATTTGACCACGGGAGCGAAGTAACAGGCCAAAGCTGGTACTATACCTATAATAAATATTTCAAAACGCTTCTGTTTCTCATATCGCAGTCGCATATAATTATTAAGGTATCAATATGTAAATCTCACTAGTTATTAGCTAATCAGAAGTTTTTAATTTAATATATTAATTCAAAAATACTTCGCGTCGACTATCTAGAGGTGAACAATAATAATAAATAATTTTACATAAATTTGGTTATAGACGGATGTATCTTAATAGGTGTAGATATTTTTTTAACAACCATCGTTGTTGGGTTCGATTCCTATTTGGCGTAATAGTTATTTTCATTTGCAATTTTGTCTGGCAAGGTAAATATTTTTTTAGCACCATACATTTAGCCGTAAAATATTCTGTTCTCTGCTTTAAGTAAAAGTACAAGTTAACATGATTTTCTCTCAGCACATTGATAGTTTTTCTTCACACTGTATCCCGCACTTAGCATGGTAGGCAGAGGGAACCTGGAGACCAAGTGTCAAGACAAGACATTGCTTTTTTTCCGTATCTTTAATATTTTTACAATAATAATTACAAAGTCAATAAAAGTTCTAAATTAAATAATTCAAATTAAACTTGAACTGGAAACTTCCTCGATATTATTACAATCAGCTAAACAAATCACTGAACCACGATGACATAACAAAAAATACCGGAAGGCATTGTCATTGAATAAATTCGCAATAAACATTACATCTTTATTTATCTCATAGATTCATTTTTTGTCTCTTTTATTTTCTATTGATTAGATAAAGATGTAAAATTGAGTGAAAGGGTGATTTTTATTACCCTTAATGGTATAAGATTCAAGCTAATATTAGGGTAAAGTGGGCGTTACATACGTCAACATTATAATAAATTGCATTTAACATATTGTTGAAAGAATTATGACTGCTAGTAACATTGAAAGTATTCTTCAAATAGTTGTTTAAAAAAATTGGTGCACTTTTAGTCTGTAATTTCATATCGCAAAGGTACAAAGAACTTAGTAAATCATTCCCTTTTCCGTTTCCTATTCGATTTCTTTGAGAAAGCTACCTACTATCGGGCGATTTCTTGAGACATTACGTGTTGAGTTGCAGAACTCAACACTGCGTTTTCCTTGTCACCAGCTAATTTAAAAGAATTATCAAGGCTGCTGTAGCAAAACGGTTCTGGATTAATTTTGCATTTGGGAATATTAATTATTTACATTTCTTCTCTCTGATAAGGTAATATAGGGTGACATTGAGTTCTGTCGTTAATCGCCCAACATCTAGAAAAAAAAAAAAAAAATCGTTAAGTGAGAAAGGGAATGATGACTCGGACAGAATTGCACTTCCCCTGAATTACTTACACTAATAAGCCATAAACATAATGCTACGATTAACATGTGTTAAGTGGTCGTAAAATATATGTAGTACGTGAGAAATAACGATATAAATTAAATTATTGGTAAGAATTTGTTTTCCTTAAGATTATTCCATATTCCGTAGGTTTATTCATCATCATTAGCTTCACGCTGTAACCTGCACACAGCAGGGTAGGCAGAGGGAACCTAGAGAATTCCGCGGAAAGTGGGGATCAGAAGTGGGGACGGAGTGTCTTAACATTGGGTTCATAGGTCTATCTTACTACTCTTCCGCTATGTATTCGTACAGCGTGCAGTTAAAAAAAGCTTTCTTCGAAACTATCTTAAGCTTAACTATAAAATATCAAGGAAAATTGTTTAAAATTATATTTTAAATCTTAAAAAACTCATATAAAAAGGCACTATCAAAATTTAACAGCTGTGACAAATCGTTATACCGAAGATATCACCAATTTATAGACTCAATAATAAAATTGTGGTACAAAAATATGTTTCAAACGTCTAATTGAGTTGTAAAATTTTTAATTTTTATACCAAAAAATTAAAATAAATATCGTGTGACATCTAAATAATGTATTTTTTACGTTTTCGCTACTAAATTGTAACGGTTTTACGAATTAATAGATTATTTTGTTACTTATATGGGTACCTAATTGGTTTTATATTCTAATGTATAAAACTTATTTAATTTAGTATAATAAATATTTTATTTATTGTTTGGTTAATATTATCACACGTTTTATTT
>DWNA01002860.1:0-10932 GCA_018249835.1 Heliconius besckei
TTAGGACACCATTCTTACGGACTGGATGAGGATGTAAGAGTGGCGGCTCGAGGATCCGGGGTCGCGTACCCGTATGCCCACAAACAAATATCGGACAGATATTAGTCAGGACATCCTCTGGAGAAAACCAACTCACGCTGGAGGGTAGCGTTCCTGACGAAGTAGGGGGCCTGGGTGACGCGCCGAAGGGCAACGTTCTGAACCCCCTGCAGGATGTTGCGTTGATACGGACTCGTGAGGGCGTACCACGCCGGGGCGGCGTAAGTGAGGTGCGGCGGGGAGGCCGGGCCGGGGAGGCCGGGGCGGCCTAACGTACGTTTTGTAGAGGGCGAGCTTCAATCGGAGGGGGAGGCAGGAGCGGAAGAGGGGGCGCAGCAGGTACAGCGCTACCTTTGCTGCGTTGGCAGTCTTCTTCACCTGCCCCGTCATTGAGAGCCTCCGGTCAACCACGATGCCAAGTTACGTCGCGGTGGGCTTCCATGGGATCTGCTGCCCCTGCAGGCTTGGCGGAGGAGGCAGGCTCTTGTGGCACCCAAGAGAGAGGACTTGGCCACGTTGAGCGAGAGCCTCCACTCCGCGAGCCAGTTCGGCAGCAGATCGAGCGCTCGCTGGAGCTTTACGGCGGCGTGGTTGGCGTTGAGACTCTTGGTGAGCAGGGCGACGTCATCCGCGTAGAGGGCGAGCATCGTGTCCTGGGCAGCTGGCACGTCGTCGGTGTACCAGGAGTAGAGCGCAGGGGAGAGGATACTCCCCTGGGGTACACCGGCGGCTATCGGGTAGGAGCTGGAGCGGGCGTTCTCTCCGAGCTGCGGCGGCAGGGGTAGAGCAGGGGAGGCGAGGCGAGAAAGGACCTCTGCCTCCATGCTGGCGTGGAGATCTGGGCATTCGCTCGGATTTGGTTGGAAGACGGCCGCCAGGTGCTCCGCCAAGACCTCATCTCTCTCTTCTGCTGAGTAATGGAGGAAACCGTCAGGGTGGAGGAGCGGTCTGGTGGGCGGCTTCTTTTTGGACAACTGGCGGCTTAATCGGTAGAGCTAGGGTAGCTCCTCGCTCGCCCTGTCGATGCAGCGCTCCCATGCGTCGGAGGCCTCCTCATCGAGCCCGGCCCTTATTGCGCTCGACGAGTTGATTGGCCCTGGTCTTCCGCGCAGGATCCCTGGACGTCTCCCACTCCGTGCGAAGCCTCCTCTTCTGACGGATTAACTTGGCGACGTGCCCAGGGGTCGGTGAGAGGCGATTGGAGCAAGGCGGTGCGGTCGCGGTCTGCATCGCGTTCTGGATGGACGACGCAGGATGGCAGTCGCGCGCGAGGTTTTCTTCGCTACACCTCACGCAGGCCAGGCGTCGGTGGCACCCATGGCTAGAGTGCCGAAACGCCTGGCAGCGATGGCACTGCGCCGGGCCCCTCTTGCTCCTCCAGGCTTCCACTTTGATACCCGGCATGTTCAGAAGTTCAGTGATTTCAAAAATGCCGGGTACCAGGTCCGGGGTGTTGGTGAGAATCACGTAAAATATGCACCCGGGCCGGCCCATCCTCGCCTTGATCGGACGGGCATACTCGGCCTGAAAGCCGATCTCACGAAGTGCGTCCGTGATTTCGTCAGGCGTCGTCGTTACCGGTAGCCCCCTGATGGCTACCTTCTTGCTCTTCTCCGCAGGCAGGGCGTAGGAGAACCAAGAAATGCGCTCAGTTTGTTTCAGGTCGGAGAGATAACGCTGGATAGCGCGGTATTCTACCTCGGATTCAGGAGAGAAGCGCATGCCCTGTCCAAAGGGGCGTGCGTTAGGGGCGTGGCCAAGGCGGTCGCGGAGCGAGCGGGGTGACGTGCCCAGTCTGATAGTTTTTCAACGTCAACGTCAGCGAACGAACCTGCCTTAAAAGCATCCGGCTGGGTGCCGGTGATGCAGGAGGCAGCGGGTGGAGTGGCCCTTGGATCCCTCTGGCGTAGGCGGGGTTCGCGGGGGCTGGGGGTCCAGGCGGCGAGCGGCAGCGCGCACACGCGCTTTGCGGACTCTTCGTCGGCGCCGTCTGAGGGCCGAGGTCGTCGTAAGGGCGTCTGCGGGGGCAGGGCGCCCATTGGTGAGTCGGCAGCGGAGGCAGCCGCGCTAGCGCGTGCGAGCTCTTTTCCCTTGTCGTTCAGGTACATAGCAATATGCACCATGAGCGGCCGGGAAAGAGACCCGCGCTTCTGTAACTCGGACACAACAAGCATGTCCGAGTTTAGCTGCGACTGCGGTGATAAGTCCATCTCAATGCGGGATGGCGCGGAGGGGGAGCGCTGCGGTTGCGGCAGCTCCTTGGAAGCGGCCCCGGAGGGTCGCTGAGGCTTCGGTGTCGTGAGGGGGCGGTCATCCATTCGGTCGAGGTGGGCGGAGCGCCGAGAGGGCACGCGGTAACATCGCGTGCCTCCGGTGTCCGTCGTGCATCCTCGGTGATGAGGGGCCGGCGGGGTGCAGAGCGCGGGGGGGGGGGGGTATTGTATGATCGGCATTGATCGATGCCGATCAACCCGACGGGGCGCTGACGGAACTTCAGCAGTATTTGCGTAATGAAATATTGGTGAATTCCTTGGGACTGTAGGACTCGTGCCGCTGGAGTATGCAGAGGTGCTTTCTCGACGTCGGGCAGGCGGGTATTGTGGAGAGACGATGCACAGCATCATTTTAAGGCTCCTGGTGAGAATCTGCTATGAGGTAAAAAGCGTAGTGTCGCCTTTTATACGTTCCGGCGCCCTACGCGCCACCTGAGACCACGTGACTTCCGGCGAAGCGCTGATTGGTCGAAAAGCAACCGGAAAATCATTGGATAATCAAAGGGAAGTATACAGCGCCCTCTCACAGATGCTGTGCATCGTCACATCCCAAATAATATAAATATTTTAAAACAGGTGAGTGAAAACTTTTTCCTAATTTTAAAATTAGTATTTTTTTTATAGCGATTAGCGAGCGATTAATCAATTTATAGAAAAATGCAAAAGCAAATATTAAAATAACTTCTTTCAACTGTTTTATGATCGTTTACATGCTATAACTGTTCGTTTTAATATATTAGATAAGTGTTATCAACATTTTATATTCAATAGTATTTTAAAAACTTTTTTCTATATATTTTCAGAGGTGTAGCTCGAGAGCATGAGAAATGGCACGCCGGTACTAAATACCAATGTCCCCATTGTCCCAGTGAGTTTGAGTGAGTATCTTTAGTTTGCAAGAATTTGTAGGTGCTTTAGATTCCGTACCTTGTAAGAAAGAAAAGGATTTTTAGGAACACTTTGATTGTGCGTATGTCTGTAAAATATCATCTTAATATTCTCAAGAAAAAACTAATTTGGCAGGAATTCAAATATAAGTAAAAATATTCAATTTATAAGTATATGACATTAAAATTTTAAAATTATTGTAATTCATTTTAATTTTCACATTCTGTTCTAATTGTAATTAATTTCATACAAAATAAGTGCGTACTCCTGCAAACTTAAGTTAGTCAATTTCTATAAGTCACGTTTCTTTTGACCTACCGGACGAGATCGACTCGCACTTGACCGGTTTTTGTATAATATCATTTTTGTTTCAGTAAATTAACAACCTACATGGGACATATACGAATTAAGCATGTATCAGATTTTGTATGTGAGCTTTGTGGGTATACATTTGTTAGTAAGAAAGGTATAGATGTACACAAGAAGAAGAAACACAGATTGGCCGATAAGACTGTAAGTATTTAGCTTTAGTAATAAATAGTTACTTATAGTTGAGATACGCCAAATAACTGGAAAATTGGGGTTAAAATAGGGAACAGAGTGTCTTAACATTAGGATCCCTTTGCCTACTACTTACGGGATACAGCTTGAAACTGCTATTTAAAACAATGAACGTTTTGGTACATTTTTTTTTTGGCCAGTATAATGTGTAAGAACCCACAACCATCATTACAGTCAGAGAATGTCCCACGACAGACTGCCTTAACCTTTTTTTAGTTTTAGACTTTATCCGCAGCGGTGTAGCCAGTGAGAACGGAGCGCCGACGAGGAGAAAGCCTCGTCCACTGTCTTCAACCTCTTCACACATGGAGTTCGTGGAGTTCTCGTGCTTGTTACGTGACCTTCCTCCGGAATCATAACTACTTTGTCGTCGAAGAGGCCCTGTCTCTCTTACCAATCTCTTTCTCTCGACGTGCGCAAACCACCTGAGCCGTTTACGCTGTATTCTCATTGTGACATTCTAGTCACTTGTTATTCCTTTTCAGGATTTCGTACCTAATGGGTAAGACGGGTCCCTATTACTGAGATTCCGCCGTCGTTCAGTCTGTTTGTCCGTTTGTCAGCCGGTTGTATCTCGTGAACCGTGATAGTTACATAGTTGAAATTTTCACAGATAATATGTATCTATTGCCGTTATACTAACAAGTGTTAAAAAAACGGAATAAAATATTTAAGGAACTTCCATACAACAGGCATTATTTTTTTGTCGTTTTTATACGATACGAAAACTTGTCCGGTTTTTCATATATGTTTCTATTCTATCCTTTTCAGGTAACATTAGAAGGGCCGTACTGTGAAGTTTGTGAAGTTAAATTTATATCCGAGGAAGCTCATTCGAGACATTTGAAACTATCTTCGAGACATAGTAGTGATAACGATCCGTGAGTTTGTTAGCTTCTAGCTATATCTCATATATAAAATATATCGTAGAGGGACCCGAGTACTAAAATACTCGATAGCCTATGCACCACACAATTTCCGAGACATTGAATGTTTAGTGGCGGAACTCAACATCGCGATTTGCATTATTACTATAGTGTGAAAATGAACCTACAATCGTCGCGTTTACAATAATGCGTTTCTTCGCCACGGTGGCCTTTTAGTATTTATAATTATGCTTACGTTTAAAAATATTATTCACATATTTTTTATAAGCATGTAAAAATAACTTCATGTAAAAATTTTAGTAAGTAATATTAAGTATGCTTTTATATACCTAAATTCAATTAGCTCACCATAAAAATATGTAAAAATGTAGACCAAAAACATATTTCACACATAATTCAACAGAAATCGCATTAGAAACGACTCACAAAGTATGAACACGGAACGCAACGGCCGCATAATGCGGAAGATAGAGCGACGACCCGTCATACACCCGCGCTCGCCCACTTCTGGGAACGACGCGGGCAACGCTGTTACCTGCGAACAGGTAGAAATAATAAATTAAGAAAAAAATATAATGTGTGTTATGTTATGTACATATCAAGAAGAATATATGAAACTACTCGTTCACACTTACAATCACATATGTAACATGTATGAAATGTAAAAAATATCCACACAAAAGATCACACGTCCACATATGACATCACACGTCTACCTATAAGGTCGCACGTCACTCGAGGTCTCGAGGACTCGAGGTCTCACGTACACATATGTGACCCCACATCCACACATGAGATCACACGTGTGATTATTAATTTCTATATTTGAACATATTTTGTTATTTCGTCTTTATATAATGTTTATTTCCTACTCTACTAGTGCGGTATTCAACTTCGTGACCTTCGTCTCTACGCTCAGCACTTTAGAAGAGCGCACCCCGACAAGAATCGAACCAAGTACCCCGCAATGAAGACACCGTGCATGTGCGAACAGTGCGGGAGGATTTTTCAGGTAACTTTCTGCCGATTTCTGGAGATACTTTGACGACAAAAGTGACATAATATTTCTAATTTTTTTTCTGTCAATTATTAATATATAAACATCACATATATTTTGTGTCCGTTTATTTTATCATATATAATATATATTGCTTCCTTTAATAAAATTTGCACTGAGAGGTTTTTCTCGTTTTCCTCATTACAACTAGCCTATAATGTTTCAAAGGTTGTCTGGCAGAGATTGCTTGAAACAATAAGATCTCCTTTGCATACGTATATTTTACTTGTTTATGTTTTTCGTATTGTATATATCATTTTTTATGTGTACAATAAAGACTATTCTATTTTTCTTCTAGAGTATGGCCCTTTTAAAAGACCACATGTGGGTTCACACGGGTGAAAAACGTTTCAAATGTGACCGATGCGAGAAGAGCTTCACGCAGAAAACTAATCTAGTTTTCCACATGAGAGTGCACAGTGCGTCACGGCCCTCTTACGAATGTCCATTATGCGGGAAACACTTTGCGTTCTTTAATAATAGACGCAGGCATATGTTTGTGAGTATTGTATAGTGCTTGTGAAGTAAGCGTAAGATTTAAGGTCGTTGTGCTACAAGTACCGTGCGACTCTCTTAGTAACTATATAAAGGGCAGCGTTGAGTTCTGCCATTTTGCCTCAATGCCTCGAGAAGTGGGTAACGGACCTTTCTTACTAGGAACTAGGTTCTCAGGTTGCTTCTGCCTACCCTGGTATGTTCAGGATACAATGTGAAGCTTAGAACAATAATGTTGATAATTTCATAGATATTATAAGACAATATTTATTCGTTTACAGATTCACACAGGTCTAAAGCCATTTAAATGCGATACTTGCGGTAAAAGTTTCACAACGGCAGGGGAACAACGCGCTCACGTCGAACATGTGCATCTAAAGAAACCCTGGCCTAAGAGAGCTAGGGCCAGGTTGACTGAGGAACAGACGTGGCAAGGGAGGAGTGAGTAGAGAGAGAGAGAGAGAAATGGAAAATGATTAAGAATAATTATATAGGGTAGGAGCCCTCAATAAGTTATAAAATAATAATCAATTCTGGCCCAAGGGAGTTAGAGCTAGGTTGACTGGGGAACAGACGTGGCAGAGGAGGAGTGAGTAGGAATGAAAAAAGAATAATAATATTTATATAGGGTAGGAGCCATCAATTAATTATTAATTAATTATTATCAAGGGAGATAAAGCCAGATTGACTGAGGATAAACAAAAAGAGGAGGTGACTATCTATATAATCTTTTTAAGTAGGAGCAATAATCTTTCTTGTCACCTGTCTAAAGAAACCCTGGTCCGAGCAAACTCAATCAAGATCGATTGAGGAACAAACATGGTGGAAGGCAAGTGAGTAGAAGTAAAGAAAATTAAAAAAATAAAGAAGGGAAATGAAGGGCAGAAGCCATTAATTTATTTGAGCTCTGGCTGAAGAAAGTTTGGTCTAAGGCTAGAATAGATATGAGTAGTAGGTATATGATAAATGTAAAAGAAAGAAAAAGTGATTAGTGTAAAAATGGCATGCTCGGTACTTCATAAACTGAAAATAGACGAAAAGAAAAATCCGGCTGATATGTGAGGCAGAAGCCGTCAATAAGCGTTTTAATGACACTAACACTAGTGACCCGCTACGGCGTCGCTAGCTTGAACCACAAGATTATGTATTTACTTATCTGAATTGCTTTCGTTTTATAATAAATTCCAATACAATATAAAACATTTATTTTGTAGCAATTTTGTTGAATAAAATATTGATATAACTTTATTATGTACTAGCGGCCCGCTCGCGGCTTCGCCCACGTGAACTACGTTATTATTCATTTCTGTCTCGATGAGTACCTACGTCCTATAAGTGACGTCCATGCAAAATTTGAGACTCCTAGCATTTGTAGTAACGAAGTTTCATACAAACTTTCAACCCCAAAAACAACCCCTTAGAAGTCGAATATTGCAAATTCCCGTCTTAGCGAGCGCCTACGTCCTATAAGTAACTCCTATGCAAAATTTCAGATTCCTAGCACATGTAGATTCTGAGATTTCGTGATAAGTGAGTGACCTTTCGATTTTATATATGTAGATGAACTGATTCAAATAAAACAAAAATGATAAAAAAACAACACTAAATATTAAGGGAAGGAATTAGGGATATAAGCTTTTCATCAATAAACAGAGCAACCGACAAACAGACAATAATTGTAGAAATCATGGTTTTCAGTTCTTTTATATTGACAAATGATTTCCATAACAGATTTTCTCATATCTTTCATGTTAAGCCGCTATCAATTTTACTATATGTATAGATATTTCTGAAGAAATCCTGGCCCATGAGAGCTAGATCCAGATTAAAGAATAAAAAGAAATGAATATATAGGGTAGAATCCAGAAATAAACAATTATGCAAGTTTATTATTAATTGGTATGCCCTGAACTGGTTTTTACAAGTTTGGCTTTGGTTTTGTAGTAGGTAATTTAAATACTATCTGAGCACGTATTTAAATATAAGTTTTTTCTCGATATGGCCACTTGACAGCCTGGCTCTCTTCTGTAAAGAACTGTGATGAAATCGAATAATTTTATTGAAAGTAATAATTAATTTTACTTAACTTTTTACACCAAATAATTTATCAACTGATATGAGAAGAACCTGCGCAAGAATTTTATGAGGACTCTCGTCAAAGGTAATTAATAAGGGAGTCACAAAATAGAAGTTTAAAGTAAAAAGAAAGTGCTTGCCACAAACTATTTGAATAAATAATATTTTGAATTTAATTTAAAAAGGTAGGAATGAAAAGCAAAAGTTCCTTTGACATATTATAATTTGCATAGATTTTATGTCAGTTGTACAAAACTTAAAAGTTATTGACGTCTCTAATTGCAGTTTTCGGATTGTTCCTAGCAACTTATATAGTTACTGTAGAAACTGGATTACCCTGCGCTCAGTTATACGAATAACTCGGTAATTTGGTAAAGGCGTGGTGCGACTGGTCGACTGGCGATGGACCTACTCATTTTGTTCTGATTTCCTAGTCCATGTCTTGTCGTTGTTGAACATGTCCTTCATGTATTCCGTTAAAACTATTGTGGCTTCTTTTGGTGTCGCGTCTACTGGGAAGCCGCGTATTGCTGCTCGGGCGGTTTTGGTCGGCTGGTAGTGAATATGCAAACTACGATATTTTCTCCATTTTTCTAGTTCGGTGAGATGCCAATGGATTCGACGAACCCCTTTACTAGAAGCGCAAACGTTGGTAAGCCTGTGTCATACCAACGTCTTTCCTTAATTCTCCCTTCTTTAGAGATATGACAAAATCGCTTTCCAGCGTCGATATGTCAATTTTCCTGAAACAGAAAGTACAAGGTGAATCCCCCACCGTCTGCTATTCGTCGCATACGAGGACTAATATTTAATTAGGAATCAATATATATTTTTAAATTCTCATTCATAATACTCATAAGATAATTTTAGATTTTATATTTATTTTATGCTTATGTGGGCAACGTGTATATGGCCGATGTTAATAAGACGAGACCTTATATTTAACTCTTTTATTATATATTTAATTTGGTTATTTATACGCTACAAAACAATAGTGGAACATAATTTCACAATTGTATTTGTAGCGAATAAATTCAGGGCGCTGATTTAGCGTGTTCATAAACAATATAATAATACTTGTGCAATACCCCTACACTTATAATTATTTGCATGTAAAATTTGAATTTCGAACCTAATTTAACATGCGATTTTAAATTTTGCTGCTTTAAAAATATACTTTTTCTATATATACTTTTAGTATGTTAATTGAAAAGCATAATTTAGTTTATTATAAGTAATATTAACACAATCAATATTTAAAAAAAATGAATCTCATTAAGTTATTATTTAAAATAGTTAAAATTATCTCAAATAATGCATTAAGTGCGATGTTGAGTTCCGCCACTCAACAAATGTCTCGAAAATGTTGTCGGTAAGTGGAGAAGGACGTGACAAATGTTAGGTTCCGTACTATTTACGGGATACCAAGCTGAAAAAAAAGATTTATTTTCTTTAAATTATTTATTTAATGTCTCCATAGTGGATGCATTCTATCTGTACCTATAATTATATTGTAAATAGTTTTTGGCGAGTATTCTAGAAGTAGAATTATTTATTTGGAAAGAATAATAAAGAATATTTAGTAATTATTTTTATTTTGTGGTTTCATTTCAATGTTACCTTTTATTTTATATGTAATATCATTTTAAAAGAACCTTAGCCCAAAAATATAATTAATAACAATAGTTAAATTATGAATGAATAAAATAACAAATCTTTAACTATAAAGTAAAAATAATATAAAATTATAAATAACCGAAAGTAAAATAAAAAATATAGGCATAATTAGTTATTGCCTTTGCATTTATGACAAAAAACCATCTGTATTATTTTGGCGCCAACATCAACGAGTTTATTGAGTGAATTTATTAGCAAATTAACACCTTCATAAAAATGAGTTTAAGTGATTTTAAATATTGAAATAAGTGAATTTACTAAAAGTATGGATACCATGTACGGAATTCCAGACATTCAAGATAACTATATTTGTAAGTAGTTCTTATAAATAAGTATGTCTTTAATCCTAATAATTTACATCAACCTAAGTATAGATTTGTTTGACTTTAGACTAATTGTAAAAATAGATTTTTGTTCTCTTAGTATTTATACAATTAAAAAGCAGAAATACGAAGTAACGTGCAGTTTTTTGCTGATTTCATTTACAGTATGTCCATTTTGCTGCATTTATGTTTATGAATATTGCGCCATTCACGGATCTCCTCTGGTTATACCAGATACTGAGGTAAGTATGTAAAACTAGTAAAGTGGCATTTATGTACATTAATTTTAGTTTACTACTTAGTTATGGTTGGCTCAAGGCGGGAAAACGGTTACAATATAGCTTTTAATTCAAATTGACTAAGCCCAGAGAAATGAACTTCTATTCAGATCTTGTTGGAAAAAAGGCGGGTAAACGGGTAAAATGTGGTTTTTTATTTAAATTGACTTAACCTAGAGAAATAACCTTCTGTTCAGTTCTTGTTGGAAAAATTATTTATAATATTTTATATAAAATTTATAATATAAAATATTTTAGTCCCTATTATTCGCAGTTTCTAACGTAACAGGTATGGGTTCCAATTTCAGTCAAAATATAAAAAATACATGTTATGAACACGTAAAAACTGTTTTAATAGATATATGTAAAGTCCCTAAA
>DWNA01002861.1:0-10926 GCA_018249835.1 Heliconius besckei
AAATTAATAAAATAACTTTATAAAAGTTAATAAAATAAAAATTAATAAAATTATAATTCTACGTTCTACGGAAAGTTACCCAGTTACATCATTAGTATATGATGCAATTATATTCTGTGGTTGTATTTATCTATTTCGGAATCCGTTTTTTTTTAAATAAACATAATAATCTGTGAAACTTTGAATTGATTGTTAGTTGGTTGGCAATTAATAAACGTATTTGCTATTTTGAATTGTTAGTTATTGTCAGTGTTAGACAAGGTTAGAAAAGATTTCAGTTTTATGCTGAGTTCAACGCAAAATATGGCTGATGTAGAAGATATTATAATTTATATTAAGTCATTAAAAAAAGGTTTTGATAAAGAATTGTTTCAAAATAAGATTGAGGAATTAGGATACATAATTGATAATGCTGGCGTGGATTATGATGATTTCCATACTCTATTTAAAGTTTGGCTAAATTTAAGTATACGTAAGTTATAAGACGACATATAAATTTATCTGTATTTTATCTACTTACATTTATGTTCTTGCAACTTATAACATATATATTTTTTAAGCGATTACGAAATGGATAAACTTTGGCACTTGTTTAGTTCCTCAAGAAAAAGTGCGTCAAAACACCATTGAATATTCTTTGAGGTGGATTCTAGCAAATTATGAAAATCAAAACAATTATTCAAGAATTGGGTTTCTCTTAGATTGGCTTACAGGTAATTTACTTAAAGTTGGTTGTCTGTTTATGTATGATATATGAGAAAATCTATTAATGGGGAAATTTATCAACGTAATAAAACCTAAAACCATGATTGGAATTTTCAGTTGGAATTTTCAGTTTGGAGTTTATTTAAATTGCTTTATTCATAAAAAAAATATGACGATATTAAGTATTTGGTTTTACAAAATTGCTAAAACATATTTTTTCATTAGCTGAAACTTCAGTTTTCAATGTAATGTAATCTTTAAAATGGTAATGTTATTAACATTATTACAATAAAATTTTTGTTATTAAGAATTCATTGAAATTACTAAGTAAATTGTGTATTTATAGTTGGTGAAGCTGCTAGGCTAATAAAATAAATACACTCACGCAAGTCTCTAGTAATAAATGAAAATGGATATTCTTATTAGCATTCTTATTTATTTGTAACTAAAATATATATTTTTCAGCTGCTATGGACTCTGATGCAATTGATATTAATGCTTTGGATATTGGTTATGAATTGTTTTACACTATGCTGACTTTTGAAAAACTTGTAAGCATTCTTTATTTATGTTTATTATAAGTTATATGTATGACAGTTTTTAATAATAATAAAAATACATATTTCATTTCAGACAGTGCATGCTATGAAACTTGTTTATACATTGACTAAGCCAACAGATGTTACAAGGGGGAGGGTTCTAGAATTGCTTGATTTTTCTAAAGTCAGAGAAGGGAAAAAAGTGAGTTATATATATATTTTTTTTAGGTTTATAAATTTAAGTTTTATATTTCCAAATACACAATTAATAATTAAATTTACTCTTAGTAGCTAGCTTAACACACAGATTATATTATAGATTTTCGAAACTTTGTCAAAGTTTCAACATAGCTGAACTGGACACTGGAACACTTGGGTGGATTTTAAGATGTGTGGGTATCTTAAAATCCACCCAAATGTTTCTGTCTACTAACCATATAATTCTTTTAATACATTCTTCATATCAAGATACATTACAACTCTTTTAGAAGTTTTGTCCTTTTAACCGACTTCTGTAAGAAAAGGAGGTTATCAATTTGATTGTATTATAATTTTTGACCGGGTGAACAGATTTTGATAATTTTTTTTATTTGAAAGGTGAGGCTTCCCGAATGGTCCCATTTTTTTTGGTCCATGTCTGACAATGGTATCTATGAGAAAATCACATAAGTCTTCAATTTGTATGTGCGCCACAAATAGACGAATAATTCAATGTTGCGCCAACCGATTTTGATGATTCTTTTTTATTTGAAAGGATACACTTCAAGGATAATTTGGTGAAAGTTTGGTTAGGTTCCGATTATGGGATCCGGTCAAAATTGAGAAAGTTGTGTTTTTTTGGTAAAAAATTGATTATATTGTAATAGTTACAAGCAAAAACTTTTTAAATTGATGTTAGAAGTGAGATTCCTGATCGTTGCATTTCTTTTCAACCAACCAAAAAAGAGGATGTTCTCATTTTCAACCAACTTCAAAAAAGGGAGATTCCCATGTATGTTCTTGTCAATATACCAAAATGTTACTTTGCACAAATATAATACCTAATTAAATAAGTTTTACATAAGACAACCACAACCACTCGTTTACAACCACTACCACCACCATCACCACTTGTTTAAGACGCATAATTTTAAGATGTACCCATCACTTAAAATCGTAAAATAAATTAATTTTTAACAAAAAGAAAAACTGACTAGCAACGAACTAAAAAGTGAAAAATATTTTTACACATTATCACTTATTACATTATCAATTATCACATTTCCATTTCTTCGCTCTGGTGTCGAGGCAAGTGTGGCGTTGAGTTCTGCCACTCAACACGAATGCCTCCTGAATTCGGCAGAAAGTGGGGAACATAGTGTCTCAACACTAGGTTCCCCCTGTCTACCCTGCTGCATGTGGGATACAGTATGAAGCTGAAAAAAAAAATTATCACTGCTGTGCTGCTTCTGTATGATAAGTAATGGTGTTTTTTTTCCAGAATATGTACAGACAGATTCAAGTCTTACTTGGTCTATTTAAATCATACAAGCCTGAATATGTACCTGAGGATGTACCTTCAATATCAATACATACAGCATTTAGAAAAATTAATGCAACTTTATTACAAAGATTTCAACAGCGCCAAGTATGAATATAATATATATATGGTTATTTTTATTAATTCTCAGATTACAGGTCAGCCAGCTGCTAGCCAGTAATCTGATTCTAGCTAATAAACTTATATTTATAAGGCTAGTGCTACTGCTAGTATTGTTACTATTAGTACTAACCTATTAGTAATAATCTTCTTGGTAACATATTAATTAATTGTTTCCTAAATTTTCTTATTTCAGCTACCTGAAAACAGCCCGCATTTAACATTTTACTTATTTTAAATTAAAATTAAACGACTTTTTAATTTTATTTATAGAGACATCGAAGTAACCAAGACAGTTCGGATCGGCTTTTTTGGGTTAATCCACTAAATTACGTAAGTTTATAATCATGTTTGTTTTAATTGTAATTTTTAAGTAAATGACTTAATTATTAATTAATCTATAATTGTATTTATAGGGAACTGGTAAGAAAGCTACTCCACTGGTACCTAATATGGAGTATACACATGTTGGTTCAAGACAATATGATAACGATAGTCAGAAGACATACTTAGACTTTGCAGAGTAAGTAAATGATGTCTTAATTTATTATATATGTAAGATAGTCTTGATGGAAATATAATATTTTAAAATGATAATAACATCACGAAATATTTGATTTCGATCGTTTTCTACTCAGGGGGATAAATTAATTTAATATTTTCAGTGCCGCGCTCTGGTAAGAAGACAAAGCGCGGCATAAAGTCCCGCCACCGATAGTATAATGCGTATCTATCCTGTAATATGTGTGATACGGCGTGAAGCTAATGTCCAATTTAAAATTTATTTCCAGTCCAGTCTCCCTGCTCCAGTACAGCTCGCAGCGTGTCATACGTCGGCCGGACCGCCTGCGCGCGTGCCTCATTAACGAGGCGGGGCTCGCGCTCCTCGCGTTGGCCGATCGCGCCGACCACGCGTTCATGTCTTACGATCTGCACCATTTGTTGACTTTTTGTAAGTTATTTTTGCTTTTATTTTTTTTCTTATTGAGGATATCCTGGTTTAGTTGTGGACTATATTCTTATTATTTTCATTTCCCAATTGACCATTCTGGAATCTGTACTATATATAATAAATCTATAGAAAAGTCGTTTCTGTACATTGAAAATACTTAAAAAAAATTTAGCCAGGGTGTTTAAAAGTAACTAACAGAATCCATTTCCATATTTGTCTGTTTATATTATCACGTATTACGTAAAAAGTACGCAACACAACACAACAAATTTAAGCAACTTTATAATACATAAAAAATTGTTTTTATCTCATTGTAATCACTGCAATCTATCAAAAGATATATGTATTTGGGTTTTTAAGAAGTTCATATTGGAGATAGTAGAAATAGACACACACTATCTATTCACAACAAATGGTAGGTACTAAAGTATCTTGATAATATATAAAACATACTGTTAAGTTAAACATTAATTTCGTCAGGAGGAATATTAATCATTCTAATACTTTAGTAAAACATAAATCATCAGACAAAACCTCGGGCAGACCGCTAGTTTGGAATAAAAAAGAATGTCTTAACCTATAGGGATTAGGTTTAGCCTGCCCTGCTAAATAAATAAAAAATAGTAAATTTTATGAATATTGATGTCTTGCATTATTGATATAATTTTAATATTTGCTGAGGACTATACATAAGAATTAATAGTAGTTAGTTATTCACCAACTTTAAATTAAATTTTTTTTCAGCTTCATGTTTTATCCCATACATAGATATAGCTCTCGATGATAATTTACGTTATTAATTCTAATTTTTTTTTTCAGACTTTTTGGAATCGTCGCCTCATAGTTATGTACAAAAACAACATTTTTTGCACAGGCTGGCTTTATTTCAGTCAACACTGATGCAGGGCTTACCAGTAGTTACCCATTTCTTGGCACAGTTCCTACCATTTTGGAATGAAAAGGACTTCTTTGCTGAGGTAATAATTAATTAATTTGAAAACATTTAACATAATAACATAATTTTAAAAATAATGTCTATGTTATATTTATATTATAATATTTATATCTGGCCACCAATTTGGCTTTAGAGAATGTCATGGCACAGTAGAACAGGCTCACAGAGTATGAGACACTATAAGAAAGTCCCTAGAACAAAAAGAGTACTGCTCGGGGCAGCATTCCTGGGCATCCAGCAGGCATTTGACAAGGTCTGGCATAAAGGTTTACTATGTAAAATTAAACAGAATGTCTCACACTCTTATTTTCCTGTATTCAAGTCTTACCTGGAGGATTGTATATCTTATGTGAAAGAAGGTGACGCCACCTCCGACTTTAACTAAAGTACAATAGCCTGTACTGGATGCTGGGAAGGAACTCAAGACTTTCTATGGACAACAAACTTCTTATCTACAAAGTCATCCTAAAGCCCATCTGGACATACGGCCTGCAACTATGGGGCAGTGCAAGTGACTCCAACCTAAATATAATCCAGCGCTAACAGAACAAGATCCTAAGAACAATTTCTAAAGCACCTTGGTATATAACAAATAATGAAATTCACATCACCTTGGGATGAGAACAATTAAAGAAGAAATTCGGAGTCTGACAGCTAAGTACAAAGAGAGGCTAATCCATCACCCCAATCAACTTGTTCGCCTACTCACCATGAACCATTATGTGAAGCGATTAAACCGACACCATATCCTAGAGCTAGGAGCCCGCCATTAGCTCTGCGCAGCATATGATGCATCCGATGGGATGCCACTCGGCACGACAGCACCACAGAGCAGATTCGCTCATAGTCACAAGACTGATTGCAAATATATTAAAAACAAAAAAACATATATATGTTTATATCTATATTAGCTGTCTTTCCGCCGAATTCTCGAGTGGCAAAACTCAACGCCGCGTTTATAATAAAATAGTAAAAATGGCGTGTCTGTACATTGAATATATTTGCAAAATAATAATTGACGGGGTTTTAGGAACAGTAATAGAGCGCAAATCCACAAAAGAAAATATCTGTTTGTTTGTACGTGCTAATCTCAGTAACCACTGGACGGATTTGAGTGGAATTTTTGTGTTGTCAAAGGTTGTCTGGAAGAGATGGCTACTTTGCCATAACACCTTTTGTGCATTTTGTATTTAATATGTATGTTTGTTTCTATATTGGTCTACAAATAAAGTAATAATAATAATAATACCTCACCCTAAAGAATAGTACGATCTTTGATGGACACACGTGCATCCCCTGATTAACTCAATTCTGTTGCTTTATTGTCTTTGCGGTACAAGGTTACGATAATGTAGAATAAAATACATATTAGAAGTCATTATAGTTGTTAAATGAATAGTTATGTAGTTCAAGCGAGCGAAGTCGCGGGCGGGCCGCTAATAGTAAATATTTCATTCCTACGAGTGGAAATCGAAATAACGGTCGCGCGATATATATTCTTTTATTATTTACAGATATTACGGCTGGTTGAATGGGTGCATATAGAGGGCGTGCAACATATCAGTGTTATAATGGACACGTTATCGAAAATTTTCTACAGAGCTGCATCTATGGAACAGTGTGCTATATTAAAGAGTTTAACGACAATGTATACGAATTTGGTAAGAAACATTATTAGAGTACTTAATAATAATAAGGTTGTATTTTGTATTTTTTTTATTATCATATTTTTATTTCATATAATAGTAAATAATACAATGAATGATATAATATATTTATATCAAAATTTTATATAATTAATTAAATAAAGTAAAAATAAATCAGCTTTACGCTGTAACCCGCACAAAGCAGGTTAGGCAGAGGGAACCTAGTGTTAAGGCACTCCGTTCGCCACTTTCTGCCGAATTTTGGAGGCATTGCGTGTTGAGTGGCAGGACTCAACGCCGCGCTTTGCCTCGATTCCAGAGCGAAGAAATAGAAATATAAACGTAATACATATTCCACTTCCTGGAGTGGAGATTGAACCCACAACCGTCGCGTTGCAGTCACACCCTTGTGCCGCTGGGCCACAATTATAAACGTGAAGTTTTGGCTTTTATTTCCATTCGGGGAATCACTAATTTCATTTCCTTGCTCTAATAACAAGTTACAGTTCGGCGTTGAGTTACGCCACTCGACACATTAAGCGAAAATTATTGAAAGGAGTGTTTTATTACTAGGCATCCCTGTGTCTATACATCCACATGCGGGATACATTGTGAACCTTAAAAAGTGTTTTCTTATTACAATTTCAGATATTCGTCAGTACAAGATCACGGCGCCACTTTCTGGATCTACAGCCTTCTGAAACAATGAATACAGAGACAATGACGATGGTTGCTGATAAAATTAGTGATATGTGTAACAGATGTTTGCAAACTTCTCCAGGTAAGAAAATAGAAATTTATCCAGTAATTTACGGATTTTATGACAGAACCTGATGTTAAAATACAGTTTATTTTGCTAAAGTTAACACTGGTATACGAAAATAGTACGAGTATTTAAAAACTGGAGTAAAATGATCACTTGATTTAAAATATAGCTAAATATTTACATCTGATATTTTGTGAGAGTTGTCACTATTATTACATACATTTTATTTATGACTAGTGGACCCGGACGCGGCTACGCCTGCTTGAACTATAAGAATATTTTCGCTTCGGCCATACTCATACTATGCCGCCCGAAGTTTAGGTGATTTCGAAACAGTGACATCTCCTTAATTATTTATTAGAATGTTATACAGTAAATTATAATTTCAATCTAGATAAAATGCTAAAAGTGACTATTATATTTATTTTCATAAGGATGAATATCAAAATGTCGCGGTAACGGTTGCGTAGCGACGCGACGGTTGTTATTAACATAGCAGAATAAATTGCATGTCAAATTAGAAAGTACTTTAAAATATAATAGTTTATATGTATAATGTAATGTTATATAGCCTATAGCACTTCTGAAGAATGCAGCTTTCATACAAAACAAAAACAATATAAATCGGACCAGTGGATCCAGAGATCTTAGCGTTCAAACAAACAAACAAACAAACAAACAAACTCTTCCGCTTTATTATATTAGTATAGATATTTCATTTAAATCTAATAGTAATATTTAACTCAATCTGTAATTACAGATGACATACGCATAGTATACAGTGCGGTGATGAGCGCGATCCGAGGCGTACGGGCAGCAATGCGCACGGAGGCGGGGACGGCACCCCATCCGCCACCGCGGCCGCTGCTGCTGGCGCTTTCCCTGCTGTCCAGCTCGGGCGCCACGCTGGATGCTCTGGCTTGTCTTATTATGATGTTTGTATCATTTTTATGTTTACTTTGTTTTCTACATATATTGACTCTACTATAAGGCAAGAGAAACAAACTGTGTTGAGACACAGCGTTTCATTGTTATCCAATTTGCTTTTTTATTTTCACGCTGTATCCCATACATATCATGTTAGGCAGAGGGAATAAAATACTACATACAAAAAGGTATCAAATCATTGTAGCGTTTACTCTCTGTATAGTTATTATTTGTTGTCCATCCAAAGCCATCCACATCTATGTAATAAATATTGATATTTCCTCGATTCCTATTTAGTTTAACTATCTCATACATTAGTGCAAATATTAAAAGTTTACTTTTATTATGCATAAAATAAAAGGTAAAATGATTATCTACATATTTTAAAAATTTTCTTCTAGTTTCGCAATGTATCGTGCCTACAGCAGGATAGGCAGAGGTAATGTTAAGACACTTCATTCCTTAGTTTTCGAGACATTCCGTGTCAACGCCGCACTTGGTCTTCTTACTAGAATGTGTAAATGAAAATATTTTACTACCTCAAATGAGAATCCAACCCAAAGCCATTGTGTGCTGTTCATCCATCAATCCATGAACGGTCCCAAAATAAATCTTGATGAACAAATTTTTGATGCTAAATTTGGGAATATTTTAACAGGTACAAAGACATATTGGTCATTATAAAGACGAAGCAAGGACGCACCCAGCTATATAAAGAGCAAACGCAAATATTAAAAGCGTTCACATCAGATTTAATAACCTGTTTTTGTGAAGATTACCTCAGAGGTAGGAAGAATGGTCTGGTTTTTAGTAAACTGCATCCTCACTTAGTGAGCAAATTGTCAGAGATTATACCCGATGTGGATTCTAAATTAAGTATACGAAATCATTTAGCATTGGCGCCCTTTACGTACATACAGCTAGAGACCATGGGTGCTGATAGCAAAATGTGGTTTGAGACAGTTGTTAAGCAGGAGTATGATAATTTAAGTCAATTTGTAATGGAGACTATATTGAATATGTGCTGATATTAATATGCAATAGAATTTTTTATTTTATTTTAATCACCAACACAGCGTACACTAATAATTTAAACAGAAAATCGTGCAATTAATAACAAAGTTTCGCCGCAATTATAGGCGATGGCGACAAGCATATTTCACATCTACAATAGTATTTTTTAAATTTTTAATCAGATCATAAAAAAGCGGTCACTTAGATCTCAGGGACTTTAATATTAAATGGCGAAATGTGTGTGTTTTATTAAATAAAAATGCCGGTCTGTCTACCTTGGAATGACAAGGTCTACCTAGATATTGAATTGAAGTTTGTTACAATGCGATTCAGTGGAGAAAACTTTCCTAGATTTGTTAAAGACGCAGGTGAAGCGAAAATATTAAATTTACCTTGCGTAAGTAGTTAGTCTACTTAGGGCTGACACAAGCAACAAAGTTAAAAGTTGTGGACAGTCTATTCTTCTGTTAACTACATTATGCAGTCATAGGAATAAGCAGTCTAGAGGGGGGAGAATAATGTAACATACAATCTGTAGTAGGGTCTACGAGTCATGCTCTCCTGAAGTTTATTGATATAAGTTTGCTTGTAGGATTTTTCTTATTTTTGTTTTTTTTTCCTTCCCGAGTTTTTAAGATAATGCGCAGAAATTCAGAAAGCCTTACCTACAGGGCGGCCACTACTCGTCGACCATATTGTATCTATAACTTTTGTTAAAGCTGGTTCAGTGCATGAAGATAATATATGACATTATACATTTAAATGATGATTCTAAATTAAGAATGCAAAACCACCACACAGTGTTGGCACCTTTTATATGCATATAGAGTTAAGAGGCCTTAGATCACACTCAATCAGTCAGTCAATTCAGTTGTAAAGCAAGAGTATGACAATATGTAATGCAAATATATAATCTATGATATTTAATAATCAAAATTTTTGATATATTTTTGACTTGTGAATTTTTGATTTTTGAGATAAGATTTAAATATATTTGAATAGAGTTATTCTGTTTTCTCAAAGGAAATATGAATCTGTTCGACTATTATACTGTAAGTGATATTAGAATTGCTTTCAATAATGTTAAATAAAATTACTTATTAAGAAAACATATAAGAATTTGAATGTAGCGAGATGTAAACCCGCACCTCTTGGAAACCTTCCAAACGCTCTGACCAACAATGGTGTACAACTATTAGGTATTTTAGAATATTGTGTATTAAAGGTTTATTACCCTTAAAATACAGACTTATATAGACTAAGGTAAACTATGTTCTCTTGTGTATACAGAAAAACACCACAGTATAAGTAAGTGTTTTTGTCAATTGACAGTACACATGTGCTTAGAATTTTCGTGTATCTTTTAATAAGTTATTTTATAAATAATTTTAAGACCTTGATAATTTTTATGTCATTATATATCTTCTTTTATCCAAATTTTATTGTTTTTTAAAATAAATATGAAGACCACTATCTTGTAACTTTGTTATTATAAAAATCTATCTATATAGTGAATATTGATGATAATGACTGAATAATTAAGTAATATTTTTAATAAAAGACATTTAAGGTGAGCAATGTGTTTTATTTGATTATCTTAATTTAAAAAAAAAATTACGAGGAGGTTGTATTAAGTACTTAAACGAAAGGTTGAAAGGTTAGACTAACATTAGAATAGGCTACTTGACTTAAATACACAGTACATTAAATGACTATTTAATATAGTATTTGGCTTTTGTAATTTTTTTTAGATACAGTTTTAAAAATGTATTTTTACTTTTTT
>DWNA01002862.1:0-10924 GCA_018249835.1 Heliconius besckei
GATGCAGGACATGAGAGCCAATGGTCTAACCACCGAGGACGCAAAAGACCGTGCAAAGTGGAGTAGGTTGAGTAGGAGGGCAGACCCTGGCAATAGCCGGGATTAATGCCAGGAGGAAGAAGAAGAAAGGAAATATTTAGTATTTTCATTTCCTCGCTGTGGTATGTGAGTTGAGTTTCACCACTGAACATCCAATGTCTCAAGATTTGGGTGGAAAATGAGAAACAGAAGTGTCTGAATAGAGAACGGAGTGCTTTAACACTACGCTTTATCTAGGGAAACGTTGGAGACGTTCATTTTAATTTTAAAGATTACCACCACCATCTTCACCTTATTTTAAATAATATATAAATAATATATAAAAAAACTAACTAAGTAACCAAGCGTTTCTTAACTAAAGGGTCCCTCGGAGGCATAAGTTTTTTGAGGCCCAGCCCGAATGGTTTACTAGCAATATCTGAAGAGTTACGCTATTCAGATCCTAGCTCCATAATGAGACCAGAGCGATGGTGACCATATTCTTGCCTTGTCACCTAAGCTACGTGCAACTGCGAATTTTTTGAGAGGAATACAGTTATTAGAGGTGAGTCAAATCCGATCCGTAGATCCGTAGGTTTTAACTACATACTTCCAATGCTATACAGTTAAGTACACATTGTATGTTGAGTTACGGAAATCAACGCCGTGCTGTCTCGTTACGACAATGACTATTACTTTTATAGAGAAGCAAATTATATAAAGAAATATATAGGTGTATATAATCGTATAGAAAAACGAACTATTCTTTATTGGTAACAAGGTCTGTGTGCATTACAGTGAGAAGTCTAAGTTTTCACGCTCGAAATGTGTTCAAATTCAATCATTTATTCAGAAATAAGCACTTTAAAAGTTAAAAATGTTTCCCCACTTCTATATATATTCTCAAAGAATTTGCGTCAATTTGAATTTTTATTACTGCTTTAGTGAAAATTTTAAAGTATACATTAGTTTTCTGTCGTAGTTATTGTACTTGGTTGAGTTTAAAATCTAAGTTTGTTATTATTAGATTTTTTTCTTCTTAGCTTCACGCTGTATCTCGCATAAAGCAGTCGATAGGGAACCTAATGTTAAGGTATTATGCATTTCACGTACTTTTGAACCCACGACGGCCTCCTTTGATGATTATGTTTGAAACTGAATTGGATATTGGAGATTTATTGTTTATTACTCAATAAATTCCAATATACGTAAGGCGTAGTGA
This sequence comes from Heliconius besckei, assembly GCA_018249835.1. Lineage (NCBI taxonomy): Eukaryota > Metazoa > Arthropoda > Insecta > Lepidoptera > Nymphalidae > Heliconius > Heliconius besckei. Next base: position 1,241 of record DWNA01002862.1, read on the forward strand.
TATGTCACTCCTTTCTCTTTGCCAACATAAAATCCAAGAATTTGGTATTGGTAAATACGTCGTGGTGCAGTGTCATAACGTTTGACTGTACGCGCAAAGATTGTGGGTTCGGGTTCCACTGGGGGAAATGAATTATTATCATTATCTCGTTCTGACAAGAATAGAGACAGCTGCGTTTAGAAAATGTCTCGAAAATTGAGCAGAGCGGTTCCCCACGCACGGAGTGTTAAAACACTAGTTTCCTACAGCGTTGATCAATCAAATTATAAAAATATCACATATAAAACAAGCTACACAGTTTTACTGGCTCATTTACCAAGTCTCTTCTAATAGCGTGGCTTACTCCAGCAAGTTGGTAGGAAACACTGACGGAAGTGTAATAATAACCGTGAGCCAGCTAAGACAACTTCGCGCTAAGTTTCCGTCAACACGACTAAAATCTGCAGAACTTTGAACTTGGATTGAGCGGTGCAAGTCATAAAGGGATGTGAAAATATATATTTTCATATATATATATATATATAAATATTTTCATATATATATATATATAAATATGCGGCTACGCCCGCGAAAATATAAGCCTAAATAATTAAAATAAGTTAAAAAATAATAATAAGTAGAGATTTATTATTAGAAAAAATATCCGAGTAACCGAAATGAACAAACAAAAGAAGAAAAAGTAACTAAAGTACATTTTTAATATTAGAAAAAGTACCTAAAGTTTGCCGTGTGCGCGTGCTAAACATTTTTCTATATTTAATAATTATAAATTTTTGCGAACAATATTAAATAAAATCCCAAATCATTAAAATTACGAAATTTTAAGTGCATAACATCGATATAGACAACAGAACTGAGATAAATTAATTATAAGCAGCAAATAATTAAATAAAAATTAACAGTAATTCGAAAATATATAAAAATTTACAAAATCATCAAAGTCATCTGCCCGTTCACGTCGGTCATACTATCCCACTCGTAGGCTAGGTCATTTGGAATCAGTGACATCTCCTTAATTATTTATTAGAATGTTATACAGTAAACTATAATTTCCATCTAGATGAAATGCTAAAAGTGACTATTATATTTATTTTCATAAGGATGAATATCAAATTATAGAAATCATCTAATTTTTGTTAATGTATACAAATCTATATCGTCGACGTCTATGTGACGTTTTCTTAAAACAACAAACTTTGCAAGCCGTTGCTTAGCAACGCGTAGCGACGATTGTTATTAACATGGCGGAATAAATTGCATGTCAAATTAATTATTTTAATATATTGGTATACGAGTATATCAAAAATATTACAAATATGAGAAAAAAATAGTATCCTTTGTTATCCCGAGACCCTCAAGTATCTCTATATGAGTATTTTATCACAATTAAATTAACGGTTTGGCCCTGATTGCGTAAAAGACAGACAGACAGACAGACAGACAGACAGACAGACAGACAGACAGACAGACAGACAGACAGATAGAGTTACTTTCGAATTTATAATATAGGTATTGATATATATATATCTCATAGCAGTGTAGGCAAAGGGAATATAATATTAAGGCACAACTTTTCCTGATTTTCTACTAATTTTCGAGACATTGTGTGTTGAGTAGTAGATGGAGTGGATTGGCGTACCCAATACTGCGCTTTGTTAACCGGAGCAGGGAAATAAAACAAAAGAATAATACTCAATAAATTTCCTGAATAATAATTAAACGTACAATCAAGGCATTTACAACCACACTCTGTCCCGTTGCGCCTCAAGCCTGCATCAGCCGCGTGTAATAGATGATTTATTTATTTTTAGCATTACACTGAATCCCGCAAATAACAGGAGAACCGCGCCGCTCAATAAACTATGAGAGCTCATATCAGAGCTCATATTAACAAATAATAAAAATTCAATTCCCCGAGTGGGAATCGAACCAACGATCGTTGCGTTTACACTCAGATAAGCCACAACGGCTTAATTTAATAACTATAACACTAAAACTATTTACATTTCCTTTATCTTATTTAAAAACAAATACCCGCTCCCGCCTATGAATTAGGATAGGAACTGCCACCCATCTTCTATTAAAAGCGGAATCTGGCGACAAAGCATGCGGTCGAGAACTCAATTACACACTGCATCCAGTAGGAACCGCTAATATGCATATATTGTATGGAGAATAAACACAAATTGTAGGGAGACTGCGATTGCAATATGCTAGAACATGTTGATAATCTTATTATATGGAAGTTGTACAGCTATAATATATACATATTGGACGTCTCGTTGTATGTACTATACAAGCCTATTAAAGAATATTTTCATTTTCTTAGTGGTAAAATGCGGCTTGGGTTCCGCGACTCAACACGTAATGTCTCGAAAGTTGGGCAGAGAAAGGATATCTCCCCAGTTAGATTCAAATTAATCATCGTGTTTTCATTAATACGCTGTCCAACTGCGCCACAACGGCATTAACCTACTAAAAAGGGGTAAGAAACCAAAATGCGGAAACTCCACCAAGATAAGAAACTTATTCAGAAGGAAAATTGACTAAAGACAAGTATAGAAGTAGCAGTTCTACGGTATTACCTAGTATTAAAACTTAACTTGAATGCGCTTGCATTGTAATAAGTAGTTAAAAGTGTCCATTGTATTTAATTAATTTAAACTAAACGAGGTTGTTTAATTTCCCTAGTCGACGAGTTAATTTTAGTTTCGTGGAGGGAATGTATTTTGACAATTTGAATTTATATACCCCACTTGTGCCTTTTTTCCCATTCTCGTAGTTATTTCCGGGAATCCTTTCTCAGTGTTACCCTATACTCCCCAAGGACAAAGCCAAATGTCATACCGTAGAGGCAGAGGGACCTAGTATTAAAACATTCTGTTCGCACTTTCCACGGGATTTTCGGGGCAGTGCGGTTAGAGCGGCGCCCGCGGCGAACTCAACGCCGCACTTTGACTTGTTACCTGAGCCACATAATGTCTCAAAAATTGAACAGTGTCTTAGCACTAGGTCCCAACTGGATACCCTGCTATAAATATATAAAAAGTAAGTGTTCAGTCACTAACAAACCTTTTTCTTAAAGTCCATACGAGTGTAATAGACATATTGCTTTCCTTAATTAAACATGGTGGAACTGGAGACAGTTTTAATGAAAATTTTAAATTAAATTGCCGATGGCTTAACGTTTTTACTTTGTGACTTTATCAGAGATGAATATTTACTGGATACGGTAATGATTTCTTTTTATTTGAAGCCGTCGTGGCACTGCGGCACAGTGTTTGACTGCAGAAAGTGAGGAACAGAGTTTTAAAAGTAGGTTTTGTGAGGTTACCTGCTGTACGTAAAAATACAATGCGGGGAACGTACAGTTAAGACACTCCATTTCTCAGCATAATCGCATTTTGGATCCAAGGCGAGTTGAGTGGAGGAACTTGGGAACCTAGTGTGAAGACTCTCCGTTCCCATTAAAATACATCTGCTCCCCCTTTTCGGCATTTAACGCGTCTGGAGTGGCAGAACTCAACGCCACGCTTTGCTTCGTTATCAGAGCGTAGGATATACAATATTTCATTCCCACGAGTGGGACTCGAATCTACAACCGTCGCGATGACAGTCGCCCATTTCGCCTTATAAGTTCAAGCGTGTCTATATCTTCGTTCTACACTAGTGTTTGAGATTAGTCCCGAACGTATTTTATTTGGTGCTACTACATACACCCAGCTCTGATTAAAACATTATCACTATACTACGTTCCTAGTGTTACTTTAAAATAATTGTTGTAATATATGTATAATATACAATTTTTTTGAAGCTTTAGTGGCCACAGCGTTTGACCGTTAGCGAGACGGCTGTTAGTTCGATTCCCACTCGAGGGAATTATTTCTTTTTCTTTTACTCTAGTAACAATAAGAAATGTTTCCAAGTGTGATTTCCACCACTGAATATGTAGTCTCGAAAATTTGGCAGTCATAGGGAAGACACTCTGTCTTAACACTAAGTTCCCACTACCCTGAAAAGTGAGCGGTAGAGCGAGAAGCTAAAAAAAAAAAAAAAAATTGTATGACTTACACTTGCCAAGAGGTTTCATGTTTTAGTACAAATTAATATTTTTTTTATCAATAAAAAGATAGAAAAAAAAACATCCACATTTCTTCAGTTTGTTTAACATGAAACAGTGATCGAATTCAGTTCGGAAAGGCATTTCCATTTCGCGACGTATCCGGCCGGCACTATGTATGACGCGTGTAAAATTTAAATTTCAACCATTCAAACCAGTTTGATGGAAGACCACTGGACTAGATGTTTTGTTATAGACATGTTGTTTTTTTGAAGAGGCCATCGTGGCATCTGTCAGCGCTTCGATTGTGGGTTCGATTACCGTTTGTGGGAATTAATTATATTCGTTTCCCTGATCCGATGCTTGCCTTGCTTTACACTAGATGAAATATGTACATAACAACATTTACAAGTAACATGTACAATACATACAAAATGCTTCCAATGAGTTTCGAGACTCACAACCACTGATGACTGATAGATATCGTTGAATTTCTTAAAATTATTTTATTAGCTTTATTAGTTCGATCTAGTGGCCTCAGTAATGAATAACATAATTAGTTTTATTTCAGTACGGCGCTACTTGTTTCGACGAATCAACGAAAACCAATAAACTTTTAAGAAGAAATGTATACCGGCGAATGATTGCTACGTATTTTGGAAGCCTGTCGTGTAAAAAAGGCAACACTTTTTTATTTCGGTTCATTCGTTAGTTCCGAGTATAAAAAAATCTTTACATACTATCATACCGTTGTGTTCCGAGCTGTAATACTTCAGGAATAACGAACATATATAGGATATATTTTTAGTAACTGTGTTTTAATTTTAAAAAAATAGGAAGTTATTGATATGGATAATATTTGAGAATATTAATCTACTTAGACTTCTAAGCATTTTGCTTATTCATTTTCATAAGCATATGTATGTGTGTTTGTATGTGTATCCTCAAATTTCGTATCATCATATAATTAAAGCGCAACGTTAAGTTTCGTCACTCAACATGCAATGCCTCCACAGAAAGTGGGAAATGGAATTGACTCAATGGGAAAGGAGTGTAGTAACAACAAATTTCCTCTGCCTAAAGCTATAAAAAAATAAAAAAGAATTTGTACCTGTATTAACACTGATATATTATAAATCTGTGAGTAAATAGAATTCTCTAGACGAACAAACGAAAACAATAAATCATTATAATACCGTCTCCTATTTTTATAGTTCACGAATAATTTGAATAGTTGCTATTTGAATTTCGTTACTTCACGTTTTGCATACGCTTGCATACCTACGAGTACAGAACCTACCGAATTTTTTTTCATCTTTTTCAACAAAAGTAAACTGGGCAGAAAATATTCGATGGGCGGGCAACCTGCCCTGATATTTGATATCGGAACTACGATAAATTCTGGATTGATCTACCGTCTTTTTTTTTGTTTAAAGAATTTTTCTATTCAATTCAATCTGTCTGTTTGTATTCAAGGCTGTCTCTGTTATATGAAAAAGGTTGTCGTTGCTTAGTGTATCTGAATATCTATTAATTTTTTTGGCATTTTATTTTATTTTAGTTCTAGATTTAAATTTTTCAAGAAAAGTATGAGAAAAAGGATGTTTTTAATGTTTATTAAATTAGCATTGCCTGCATTAAATAGGATAAATCTATACTTACATTACAAACCTTAAGAATTTGTTTGGTGTAACACAAGTCGTTATTAATTGAATTGAAATAATAATAAGTGTGTTGAATAGTCTATTTAGTAAGAAAGTTTTATCGTTACAATGTACTAGCGGTCACTTAGAACATGTCGCCAACACAGTTTCAGAAAGCTGCTGTTCGTGTTTATGTTATATTTATTGGTCTTTATTTAGGAAAAACTTGTGTAACGTTGATCCATTTCATAATTTACTTGTAGTAATATACACCATTATTTTATTCTATAATAATTATATTTAGTTGAAGATTAAAAATAAAAGAAAACTATTTTAACCCGCAAAAACTGTAGTTCACAATTTGTAATTGGTAGGTAGAGGCAACCAGTGTTTAGACGTATCTCTGCGTATCCTGGTCTGCGAGATAAAACGTGAAGCTACTTCAATACTAATATAATTAATTAAAATCTATCATTTATAGAACAATTCTGTTTCACATATAGGTAATTACACTGCCTCATTTGGCATTCCCATTGGTACCTAGTACTGGGTAAATTGGTTTAGGTGACCTAGGGAGCATTGGTTAGTTTATATTAACTTTAATATTCTGATAGTGAATGTATGTATGTATATATAAAGTATAACTATGGAACTGAATTAATAGTTATATAGAAAAAACTGTTGTGGTTAATTACCTATTCATGAACAGTTTATATTTTCAATATGTATCCCTTATAAGTCAGGGTCTGCAGAGGACACCCTGGTGTATGTAAGACATTCCGTATACACTGCCCTATTTTCAAGCGGAACTCAACGCCGCACTTTGTATAGGCAGCGTTTCTACGATGCCTATACAGAGGAAATGTAAATAACTCTTTCCCTCAAGTGGAAATCAAACCTACAAACCCTACGCTCCCTAAACTTAAAATCTAAAATAAATACTTTGTCCTGCAAATAGTTACTAGTACCTACAGATAAAGTCGAGTATTTACATTTATTATGAAAGTTTGATTATCATAGTTACCGAGATAGAACACTTTATCTCACAGCATACGATATTACTTCTATGAATATGAGAGACGGCGGGTACAGCGCGCCGTTTATTTAATACGATTTTTATCTTTGTACATTTCCGTAGTAACAATTTTGATTTGGATTTCTGAATAAATAAGTCTAGGATGTTTCGAAAATCAAAATACTGAAATAAAATCTAGTTTTTATACTTTTTTATTATGGTTATAATATGTAGATAGAAAATAAACGTCTCTATCAAAGCGCAGCGTTGTCTTCCGCTGCTCTACAATCCAAATCAGAAAATGACTATAAGACATTTATAATTTTACAAAACAAACGAACTAGCTATAACGTGATATTAATAATGTATTTAGAAAATGTTTCTACGTGCGATAGCTCTAGATATGATTTTAATTTTTCTCGTGGAATTATTCATGAAATAGAAAATAGTACGAATGCTTATTTTTTATATATTTTTAGAGATCAGAGTGTACAGAATAGATTTTTTTAACCACCCACATGTTTGCTACAGTAGGCAGAAGAATCCCAGGGTGAACATATTTAGTTCCTTATTTTCTTCCCAATTTTCAGGGCATTACGCGTTGACTGGAGAAATTCAACGCCGCGCTCTATGACCAGGTCTAGGAAATGTAAATTACTTATGTCCCCGAATGGCAATCGAACCTACAACCGTCGCGTTACAGTTAGACGATGACGACTTTTATTTAAATAATTCAAGCAGAAAAAACATATTTAATCGCAATGAATTTAAAAATTTCGCAAAATATGTATACCTCGTATTCAAAGTTGTCACCCAAAATGCAGATTCCGTAAACTTCCTACAAAGCTTTGATGGGAGTCGCGTTTATTGAAAAAGACTTTTGAATTTTGTATGGAATATTTTTTTTGACATTGTGATAAATGTAAACGAACTTTTTTTGTATTCCATTTACAGTTTTAAATACTGTTTTTTTACTGCTACCTTCATTTTTGGGAAATTAATTAAATATTGTGTTTTTTAGGATGTCATTAAGGTAGTCTGGATTTTAGAGATTTTATGTATGAAATATTATTGAGGTTATCACGACGCAGTGAGACGACGTCTGGTCAGCGGTCTGGTCAGTCAGTCAGCGGTGGTGATTACTCACTAAAATGAATAAACAGGTAAATAAAATAAATATAAATAACTTCTGCGATTAACATTTTATCTGTATGTAAGTATGGTATAATAAAAATAGGTGACAATTAAGAGATATTCTGTCTGCCTTACCTACAAACTGTCTGTAAAGTGGTTGTAGATTCGATTCCCATTGGGAAAATATTTATATTTCAGTTGCGTAATAATTAAGAACTTATGTAATACTTTAAATATACAATCAGAGAAGAATACTATAATTATTACATTACATTTTTTATGTTATATTATTGTTTAGCTTTACACTGGATCATGATAGCAAGGTACACAGAGGGAACGTGGGAACCTAGTATTCAGATACTCCATTCTCACTAAGACACTTCCGTTCCCGACGCCTTGGGAGGCGGAACTCAACGCCAAGTTTATCTCGCTACCAACGCTAGGAAATGAAAATATTAAATATTTGACGAACCTACGACCTATTGCCACGGTAAAAGTCACACGCTAGTGCCACTGCGCCACGACTGGCCTCTTAGATTTAGTTACATATTTCAAATACATTTCCAAGTCTAAACGTGCAAATACTTTCAAACAACACCAAACAATTCACGTACTACAATCTGACGAATAGACATTTCTATTTATATATAAATAAGAGGCCATAGCTCAGAAACTAAAAGCACACGTTCACAGCATTCATCTCGGAAAAGCGGAAAGATTTTTGAGAATTTACACTCAAAATAAGCTGCCAATAGCGTTGTTTAAGGCATACATAAAATGCCGGCTACGAAGAAATGTGTGAAAAATGAGATGGAACTCAGCGTATGCATGGACGGATACGCTGAGTTTGTAAAGATAACATGTTATTATTTTTTACTTAACGCGTTCTCTCACATAGCAGGCAGAGGGAACCTAATGTTAAGACTTTTTGGGCTTTTTTGGGAACATAGTGATTTTGGCGTTGAGTTACCCCACTCAAAGTTAAATCACTTTGTTGACCCACACAATTCACCTAGAATTATGAAATTTGGCAACTAGCATCTACATGTAGTTCTAATTCAGGAAAAATCTGAAAACTATATATTTGAGGTTAAATTGTAAAAAATAAATGACTGAATGACTGATGAAATTTTGCCCCCTTAAAAAGGGGCAAAATGTGGTATTCAAGTCGATAGTTTAAGTGAGGTATCAGACTAGGATCCGCCACCTGCTGTGCACGGTGGATGAAGATAACCGAAGCTATGTTGCGCAAAATGTTGCGAAAGTTTGAGATCCCAGTGAGAATGAAGAACGTGCTCAGATGGTTTGTCCACGTCTAGAGAATGAATGAGGAAAGACTCAAGTGGAGAACCACGATGACCTTCGAAAACATAATATCTATGATACTGAGGGTAAGGTAACCTAAAAAATAGGACCCCTGGTGTGGCGAAAGCGGTATGTACAGACCGTAGCTTCATTCTCCCTGGCTACGAATAAAGCGTGAGCTAAAAATCCTTAATAGTTCCATCCATCCATCCATCTGCCTTTCAACGTCTACTGCTGGACATAAGCCTCCCCTAATTCTCGCCTTAATAGTTAAAAAACATTAATTATATTTTAAACTACTTTAAATCATCATTGCAGTGATACAAAAAAAACTGTACGTACTTATAATGAAAAAGGTAACCTACATATTTCCTTAGTATCTCACACTTAGCCCAAGTACACTTAACATATAAAAGAGGCTTTCGAATTTGAAGTAGTTACCGATACGGTATAATTGATGACCTTATTCAGTGATGCGTGCTTTTTATAATGAGGTCAAAAGTAAAATAGTTTTTTTTTCAGTTTCA
>DWNA01002863.1:0-10922 GCA_018249835.1 Heliconius besckei
AGCCGTTGCTTAGCAACGCGTAGCGACGATTGTTATTAACATGGCGGAATAAATTGCATGTCAAATTAATTATTTTAATATATTGGTATATATCGAAAATATTACAAATATGAGAAAAAAAAGTATCTAGTAGTATATGTTCATCCCGAGACCCTCAAGTATCTCTATATGTGTATTTTATTACAATTAAATTAGCGATTTGGCCCTGATTGCGTAAAAGACAAACAGACAGACAGACAGACAGACAGAGTTACTTTCGAATTTATAATATAGGTATGGATATCTGTATTGTATAAGTCTAGTTCTGTAAAACACTTGAGGAAAACCACAAAAGATCAATCAAAAAGAAATTAAATAACGACAGCTTTCAATTTAAATTAAATTTAACCATAATTATGTTGAAAGGACGAATCTCGAGATTAAAGTCAAAAAAGCCGTTTAGTTTTAGATTGGCAGCATCAGCCCAAACTGACTTGGGATCTCTTACCTTCGCGAAATTACTTACTAACGTCTTCACTTCAAACTAATTTGTTAGGTAACAAATTTGATTAAATTATATTTAGGGTTATTTTTTTACCAGCTTTCACGCTGTATCCCGTATACTTTAGGGAAGGCAGAGATACTAATATTGAAACACTCAGTTTCCTACTTTCTGCCAAATTTTCGAGGTGTTGCGTGTTGAAAGGAACTCAACGCCGCGTTATGAATTGGTAACAGAGGTAAATGAAAGGGAGGAAATGAAAATAGTAAATATTTCATTTCATCGAGTGGGAATCGAACCAACAACCTGCCTTGCGTTTTGACTGACCATTTATAATACAATATCTAGTAAATTGAGCAGTGTACAGGTAATTTCTTAAAATTGGGAGGAAAGAGCTGTAAAAAGACATTATAAATATAAACTACTGTCTCCATTAGAAATCGATCTCATAATACTTACTATTTACTATTATATATGAAACTTAGATATATAAAATTACACAAAATTTATATTATGACAAAGAAAACTAAGAGTTTCTGTTACAAGATTTTTATTACATCACAAACTTGGAATTGCTCGTTGGGCGAAAAAATTTGGGTCAACCCTGAACGAGACAGTTTCAGCTCGTCATCAGAGCTTGCCGCGAATTTTACTATATTTATAAATTAGTTAGTGGTTAAAGAATATATTTACACTATATTGTTTTTAAGTTTTATATGAGTTTGTGGATTTTTTGTTTGTTTGTTTGTTTCTTTCTTTTAAGCTTAAAACAAGTGTGGTTCATAGGATTTTTGTAATAGTTTTTCAGTAATATATGTATAATTAATTTACGTTTTTGTTGTTTTTGATTGAAGGTTGAATAGATTTTATTCTAATAATTCATTAAAATAAAGTGACATTTGATAGCTAAGTCTATTTAACTTTCTATTCGATCTTAAAAATTACCTTTCTCATATGGTTTCTTTGAGAGAAGTCTGTAATTTAAAAAAAATGTAATTAAATGAAATAAACATTTTTTTTGCTTCACCTGTATTCCGTACATAGCTGGGGAGGCAAAGGGAACTTAGTGTTAAGATACCCAGTTACCCATTAGGACACTTTCCTTTCCCACTTTCCCCAAAGGACATTGCGTGTAGAGTGGCGACAATCAACGCCGCTTTGCATTATTATCAAACAAACAATTTAAATTAAGATATAATTTCATTTATACTACAAAAGTAAATGTTTAATAATATATAAAAGTTATAACAATAATTTCTGTCTTCTATTATGTCTCAGTGTCAAGGATGAGTGACCCAGAAGTACTAAAGAGGCTTATAAAGTAAATGCTCTTAAAAGGGTTCGTTCACTCTTTGAAAATTGTATTTCCCTCACTAAATTATACGGTTTTTGTATTTGAACGATCTTTAGATTATACGAGCTCCGTCAACTTCAATTTCGTAGTATATTATAGTACTAGAGATCCGTTCGCGGCTTCGCCCGCGTGAACTACACAATTATTAATTTAAATCATTATCATTATCCATATTGAAAAATAAGGTTTCAACAAACTCGTAGACAAATAGAAAAAATATATATTTTGATTATGGTTCTATTCCCACTCGGGGAAATGGATTGTCATTTATTAATATTTTCATTTCTTCGCTCTGATACGGAAGCAAAACGACGCGGCGTTAAGTACCGCCGCTCAACACACAGAGCCTCGATGGCTTGCTGGCTGAAAGTGGGTAACGAAATCCTATTAGGATTCCGTTCCAGATATTCTCCGCGAAAAAATTTTTTTTTTCTTATATACATTTCTTCTATGTACAGACACCAATCCTTTACGATTTTATTATAAGTATAGATATAGATTGCTTTTAACCGTTTCTTGATTGTTCTAAGAGATTAATTATCAAGAAGCCCTTCTCGAAATTATTTGTTAATTAATATAGATATTTTTGTTTTCAACGAGAAATATCGTCTTAAATATTGATTGATGATAGCCTACCTATTAATATTATATTAAAAAATATTTATAAATAGATATATTTTATTTTTATTATCTTGTTATTTTTTTTTGCTTCACGCTGTATCCCGCACACAGTAGCGTAGGCAGAGTAAACCTAATATTAAGACACTCTGTTCCCCATTTCCTGCATCCACCGAATTCTGAAAGCATTGCGTGTTGAGTGGCGGAACTTAACGCTGCGCTTTGTCTAGACACAAGACTAGAGCACAGAAATGAAAATATTAAATGTGGAAATGGAAATCCATTCCCCGAATGGCATCGAACCCACACACATGTTGACAGTCAATCAGACAACGTCAGACACTGCGTAGTGTTAGTATTCTTTTAATACGATTCAAAGCTCACAAATGAGAATATATTTTTAAAAGAAAGTTTGGCGAGTTCCGCCACTCAACACACAATGCCTCCAGAATTCGGCGGAAAATGGGGAACGGAATGTCTTAAAAATTAGGTTACGTTTTTTTTCTAGTTATTACTTATCTATAAAATCACTATAAAATATAAATTAACAGGCACGTTTAAAAGAATAAAAAATATATATTTAAACATTTCTACCAGCAAAATACTCTAAACGTAATAAGAGTGGTCGTATAATACAATCGTTATTCGCTAAACAGATTGAGGACACTTTGAGACACCAAGGCACAAAGTCAGCCTTTGTACTATGAGACAATAAGAAAACCTTCGTTTAGACTTGTAGAAATTCTTGGCCTTTCTAAGGATTTCCGCTTGTTGGACTTGCTCTTTCATTATTATTATTATTTATGATTATATAATTATTTATTAATTAATCAATTCTTTATTTTTAAAATTGTGTGTATATTGATAGAGTAAGTAGAGTTTTACGTAGTGAGGCCGTTCGTCGTGGTGAAATAGGTGGACATGATTTTTGTGGGTTTGATACTCGCAAATGAAAATAATGAAATATTTTATATTTCTATTTTCTTTGTTCTCTTGTCGCGGCGAAGCACGGCGTTGAGTTCTACCACTCAACTTGCAATGCCTCCAGAATTTGGGAAGAATGGAGTATACTAGGTTTTTTCTGCCTATCCTACTGTATGGCGGATATAACATGACTAAAAAAAAAGGTAAATTTAAGCATAAAATTAAGAAAATCTATATTATTTGATACATTCATATAATAAACATATATTTATAAAATATGTTATGCACTTTAATTCTATTTGATAACTTCTTTTGCATATTCATTCATTCAATTTAGCGAGTTTCTTTGCTGAATTCATTCTCATTCACAGTCTGAGTTGAAAATTTTAATGTATTTGCACTATTTACTTTAATTCATCTGTTAGTAGGTTAAAAGAGAAACGAGTCGACTCTTACAGATTTTTTTTTATTTTTTGAAAAGTACATAAATTACAAACGACACAATCAATTAATGTTATTTATATTTAGACAAAGTATAGACATTTCAGGCCCTCTTATATATGTAAAATTTTGAATTTCATAAAACTGAAGTCGAAGTTTTACTATGCTATTTATAAATTAAAATAGTACATATTTTCTATATTCGCTTAATTGTTTCGATTTCAAAGTTCCTCGCTTGCTATTCCAGGGAACCTAGTGCTAAGACACTCCGTTCGACATTCCACCCCCCCTCCCCAAATTTCGAGATATTGCACGTAGAGACACTCAATGATACTTTTCCTTATTACCAGGGAGAGGTAATTCATTTCCCTGAATGGAAATCGAACCCACAACGGTCGCGTCGACAGTCAAAAACTTCATAGAATTTATTTCCGATTCAAGCATAGAGGAAGTAAGTAGAACAAGTAGAAATTTTTACGTCACAAGGAGGACATTTACTTATTTTTATTTTATACTTTATGAATCCTAGTTTTTAAATAAGTATGTTTCGAGGCAACATCTTCAAAGTTTCAAATAAAAATATTACGTGTCATACTTTAGCCTCGAGAAATGTATGATGTCATGAGATAAACGGAAAATAAAAATCAGGTGAAGACTCTCACGTCCACGCTTTTAATGATTTAGAGGTTTTACATAAATGTATAGGTACCTCGAATGCAAGGGATTTAATTTTTATGTATAACATAATGTCTCAAAAGTAGGGCGATAAATGGGCAACGGAATGTCTTAATTTATATGATAATATTTGTAACGGTAAATCATTTTATTAGCGAACAAATAAAAATATTAAATATGAAATGTCTCCATTTGCTTAATTTGAAAAAGAAATAATTCCGCCATATGTTAATTATTATGCGAGTTAACTCGTTTCCTTATAAAATAAATTAACTGTCAAACACATTAGGTACTTCGCGCTTACAAAAGCTTTCGAATTGCGCTTGACCGTAACGTTATTAATACGCAAGTAATTTCTATATTAACTGTTTCTATTAATTTGTGTAAATTATGATCATTTTATTATATCTAATCACGTTTTAAATAATATTCTCTTATTATTTTTTAGCTTTATGCTGGATCCAGCAGTGGGCAGCGGAGTGTCTCAGTTTAGTTTAGTTTCAGCGAAATGTCTTAGTTTTAGCTTCCCACTTTCTACCGAATTCTGGAGGCATTGCGTGTTGAGTTTATCTTTTGAAAAAATATATTAAGCCATCCTATCGCAGTTGTCATAGCATTTGAGTAATTGTATACGGTCGTTGTGGGTTGGGTTCGTACTCAAAAAACGAATTAGGTATTATAATTTTATTAGGTATTTTGCGTATCGATGCCGCTTGATCTTGCTTAATTCTATAAAAGATCTCTGTCTGCAATGTATTTAAATTATCTTTTTCTATCCAGTAAAATTGAATTTATATACCTAACATTCACATTCGAATGAATGCGAATGTTATTTTTCTAGTGATCCAGACTCAACGTGTAATCTCTGCAAGCTCGAACAGCCGCGCTTGAATCCTGCTTTCAAGCCATATTGAATTCAAGCTATTTAGCTTTGTAAACCAAACTATTTTTTTTAAATATCTGGTTATTTAATTTTTTTTAAAGAAAATTAATATTTTTTTGGAGCCTTCGTTGCACAGTGGCGCAGCTTTAGGCTGTAAACGCGGTTGTCGGTTTGATTCCATCTCGGAGGAATGAATTATTTAATACTTTCATTTCTTCATTCTGGTAATAAGATTAATAAGAACCTGTGATTGAGTACTATATACCACGGAATGTGTCTAAAATTGTGCGGTACGTGGATAGTGTCTTAACTCTTGGTTTTCTTTGTCTACCGGGATGCGAGATATAGGCTGAAGTTTTGAAAAAACTTTATAAAAATATTTCATTAAAAAGAACACAAAAAATCTTAATAAATTAAAATTATGTGAAGTAGTAATTTTATAATTATAATAGATATTCCTTATAATATGTGCACAAAGGTTCCCACTCTCCTATTTTCACATATACTAACCAAGAGGATACCCGACGATGGTGAAACTCAAGGACGCTTATATTAGATAGAAATATTCTTATCTTTATTTTCATCATGATATAGACTAACATTGACTTCCCAATCTTCCGTCTGAAAGGAGAATGATGGATTGCGGTCACTAGTGCGAACTTTTTGCCTACACGAACCAAATATTTGTATAGCGAAGATCAGATTTATCTAATTTTTACTTCTTATACCATTAAATATATAAAAACCTGTCAAGTAGAAAACGTGGTTGTGATGGTAGTGGGTTCTAATCTGAAATTTTTATTTTAGGATAATATTTTAATTATTTTGGTTGTTTCATTTCATTGTCTTATTAGTTATCTTCTATATATATAAAAGGACTTGTCCTCACTGACTGAGGTAAGACGCACGCACAGCCGTAACCGCTGTGCGTAGAAACGTGAAATTTGGACAGATGTTTACTTTCGGAATCTGGACATCCATTAAGAAGGGATTTTGAAAAATTTTAACCCTAAAGGGATGAAATAAGGGCTGAAAATTTGTATGGAGAAAAATTTAAATCGGCACCGATTTTTATAAGATTTGAAATTTACATTTTTAAAAATATTTAATTGAACACGTGTTTCATCGTTTTCTAGAATTGTCCCCCTAAGGGTGCAAATAAGGGGTTGAAAGTTTGTATGAAAAAATCTTTAAATGGCCACCTATTTTTATAAAATTTGAAATTTAGACTCTTAAAAATATTTCGTTGAACACATGTTTCGTGGTTTTTTGGAATTCACCCCTAAATACGTAAGCGAAGCTGCGCGCGTCCGCTAGTCTTATAATATGGAATCTCGCGTAAGTAAATATATACCTGTATTTACATTTTTTGAGTTAACAAAATTTTAAATATTTATATTAGCTTAAATTTAATTATGATAACATTTTGACCTACTTGACCGGTTTTTAAAAAACCGGTCAAGTAGGCCTATGGGAAATACCCTATAGATTTGTATAATGCTGCGAATAAAGTCAAAATAACCACAAATATAAGTTTGTAATGATTGTTTTCTATGAAATATTTCTTTATTTGTACAACCGAACAGATGGAGAACAAAGTGATTCTTTAAGGATTCCGTTTTTATTTCTGAGGTACGGGACCTTAAAAATATTGTAGGAAAAGACTTATTTCGAAACTTACTAATGTTTTGTAATTATTTTGTGTTCTAAATACCAAGAATGGGTTGAAATAGAAACAAAAGATATACTCTATCTTTGTAAAAGGCAACGGAGGCTACCAAATTATTTTTAAAGGTTTTATTTTAGTTTTAATATTTTTTATTGTAATAGATAACCTTCATTTTATTCGTTTTTACAGTTTTATCAGTTATACATACATATTCTTAACACAATTATTATTTAAGAATATTTTTATTTCTTCTTTCTTGTAACAAGGCAAAGCGCGGGTTTCACTGAACACGTAGTACCTCAATTCAATTCAGCAGGAAGTGGGAGTGACATAACACTGGCTTGTCACTACTTATCCTAATATAATCCTGAAAAAAAAGGAAAAAAGATTTTTTTTCAGGTTCAAAGGGAATTGAAATTAAGAAAATAGAATTTTTTGAATCAATTATATTTTTAAAAATTGACAAATCAAAACAATGCTGTGCTTGTATAAATACTGTAACTTGAATATAAAAACATAATAAATACTTAATTTCAATTTGTGGTCAAATTATTAGGCAGAGGGTACATGCAGGCTTTAAGGGCGATGTTTGAGTTAATACCCTAAAAGGGTTCTGCCAACCTCCGGTAATTCTATTCCCGACAAAATTTCTCAATTAGACACTTCAGCGATACCATCTTAGATTAACTGGGGCTCCTCCGTTTTCATTATAGCCAGAATTGATATGGCTACTTTATTACATTATGAGAAATGAAAATTTTGGCCTAACGTTTTATTTATTCGGACAACTCGTTTGGAGAGCAATTTGCAAATGAGTGTCTGTCAGTTATTAGGTAGGCACTTGATTTTTTATTTTGGAAAATATTTAGAATTAAAATGTTGTAGCGAAATTGTATAGCGTTAATAGGAATTGTTTAATTTGGGAAATATTTTTGTTATCAACATTTCGTGCTTTTAGTTTACTTGTTTGTATATATATATTTATAGTTTTTTTTAAGCTAATGACTGGATATTTGGCTCTCTGTTCTGTTTAAGTATAGTATACCAAACATCTCAATAGGCTCAATAAGTGAGTAAAATTACCATAAAACTATATACGTGCTCGGAGATTTCAATAAATGTAATCTATTTACTATATAATATGTAAAACTCTTTTGTTTTATTCAAGAGTATAGAGGAGAACTAAGATAAGAGAGAGAAAACGGAGTTGTCTATTTAATAAGTTTTTCACCGTATCTGAGAACGCAAAATTGAATATATGTCAACGTTATTATAAAAAATTTCTTATGACAAGGCTATAATATAATCAAAATGCCGGGTGCAGCTAGGCGTGTCTCGTTGACACCTAATACCATTCTATTCGACCCTTCTAGCATACGTAATTTATATATAGCCATGGATATATCTAGATATATTTTCTAGGAGATGCCTGGAACTCTCCAGGTTAAAACCGATATGTTCGTGCAATGGGTGTTTTATGTTTCAGGGCATTTTTTTTTGAAGAGGCCAGTCGTGACGCAACTGGTTGTGGGTTCGATCCCCATTCGAGGAAATAAATAATTTTTTTTTTGGCTCTGGTGTCAATGCAACCCACGACGTTGAGTTCCATCAGTCAACACGCAATACCTCCACAATTTGGCAGAAAATGGAGAACGGAATGTCTAAACACTAATTATCCTCTGCCTACCAACGTAAGGGATACAGCTGATTTAATATTTTAAGATTTCCATAATTTTAGCGTTCAGAGAAAGGTTATTATTCGATACAAGAAAACATTATTCATAGGGATTTTGGTACATAAGCCGTTAGTGAGCTTCATTTATTTGTACTACGCTCGGTTCTAGCAATGTTATAAATACTACCAGCAATAGAGATAAATTCAATATATTTTAAAGAAAATAAGTCATCTAAGATTTAAGTATTAAATTATAGTAAAAATAAAATATATATGTTATAGAATCTCTTAATATTAGATTATATAAGGATGTAAAGATGAAAAATTTCACTCCGTTCTCATTAAGACACTTCTGTACCCCAGTTTTCCGCCAAATTGGGGTACGGAAGTGTCTTAATATACGCTTACATAAACGACCAAACAAACATTACCTTCCTTTTGGGCTACCCGCAGTCAGGCAAAAAGAAATAAATTTATGATTTAAATTATTTACGCGTGTTGGACAAAGTGAACGACTAACACTTACTTTAAAAATTACCATATTATATATTTAAATTTTAAGCTCTTTAAAAATATAAGAGCAGAAACTTTTAAGGAGTTAATAAAATAAATTCGACGAGTTTTTATTTTGTATTTTAAAGAGCACGCCATGTTTCGTGTTGAAGTAGTTATTCGATTTTTTTATAAACGTTTTAAAGAACGAACATTAATTGGGTAATTGACCCAGCTATTATATTTTTCTTTGCGTTTATAACAATTATAATTACGTTTCGTAGTTTATTAAATGAAACAAAATAAAGATCTTGTAGGTACTACAGAAGTTGCGGACAATCTATTTCATTATTGGACATTTTTTCTTTTTGCTTAGCTGCACTCTGTATCCCGCACGCAACCTAGTGTTATAACACTCCGTTCCCATTAAGACATTTCTGTACCCCATTTTCGCCGAATTCTTGAGGAATTGCGTGTTAAATGCTGGAACCCAACATGCTATGCCTATTTACCGGTGCGAATGAAAGAAAATATTCAATATTTAATTTCCTCGATTAGGAATCGAACCCACAGTGTGACTGCACTTTGTGCCCCTACGCCACGGCTGGCCTCAATATATAATATTTTCATATTATGTAATTAATATTAAAGGATTATATTATAATGTTTTCACAAACGCTCGGAAAAGTGTTTAATCTCGTTAATTTCCTGTATCACGCTTCATCGGTACGTGAGTTGCTTAGAGTGTGGAATTCATTTACATTGAATCCTAATAAATCATTGAAAGCATTTAAAGAATTCCACTTTTATTCAATAAATATTATAAACGACGAAACTATAAATAAAATACACCTATAGTTTAGAGGTCTCTTGTGTCATATAGTACGAGACGGTTCTGGGTTCACAGTCCATAGTTTTTACGTCACTTAGTTATAAAGTAAAGAAGTCAGCTATTTATCTATTACTAGATTCCCTCCAAAAAACATATATGTAAAAATATATATTTTTAAATGTTTTTTCTATTTTTGTACTATTTTTCTTTAATTTAAATGCTTAAAAGACCTCTCTAATAAACTAATACCAAATAATTCGGCTTAAAGAAGAAAAAGAAGAAGAATACAAATACAAGCAAAAATTAATTGCTTCACGTGTGAACAATTGTGAAACCTTTCTTATTTCCTCGCATCTCTTCACACTTTCCAAGATATGTACGACACATATGGGAATACTCACACTTTAGAGATATTACTCTAGTAGTGTTGCTTGCAGCTTACGTCAGCGGTATTGCAAGATGGATGACTTCGCAATATATCCCTGGAAATGACTTCGTAAATAAAATATTGGATGTAAAACGAATGTTCGCGTGAATTGTAAGGCTGTCAATATTGAGAAAAGTATAATTTGTTTGGTTTGTAATGGTATGTATTCGTGATTGCCTTTTTGGGAATTTAATTCGTGTTTCATCAAGATTGTGGTGTGGTGTATGGAAATGAAAAATGGGTAGTAGTGGGTTCGGATCTATTATCGTCATTATTATTTTTTAGGCTCACGCTGTATCCAGCACATAGCGGTGTAGTGCCCTGTTCATTTTTATAGTGTTGAAATATTCTTTTTATAGTGTCGAAATATTCTTTTTATAGTGCCGACATACGCGTTTTATTAGATATAGACCGTAGATCTGAGTAGGTATATGGTTTCAAGTTTATGATG
>DWNA01002864.1:0-10919 GCA_018249835.1 Heliconius besckei
TTCACCTTTTTTTTAGTATAATATATTTTTTAAATATTATACTAAACAAAAGTAAGATAGAAAGGAGATAATGTCCCGATAGCCCTTTTGTAGCCTTTGAGGAACAAATATGATGAGTAATCCCTTAACTAATAAGCAAACAGTTCCCCAGATCTCCGTAAACACTTTCATTCTCACCCGGATATTGCCACTTCACGAAATTTACTGAACGAGTACTGTGAGAGGCGAATGTTAGCTATTCCACATTGGTTGTTTAACATGTTTTGTGGGACCGTAAACTCGATATGTTGTAGATTCGATTCTCACTCGAGGAAATGTTACACGTTTGTAACCGCTGATGTTAGAAACTTGAAATTTAGACAGATGTTTACTTTCGTAATCTGGACATCCACTAAGAAGGGATTTTAAAAAATTTTAACCCTAAAGGGGTGAAATAGGGCTTGAAAGTTTGTATGGATTTTTTTTAAATCGGCATCGATTTTTATAAAATTTGAAATTTAGATTTTTAAAAGTTTTTAATTGAACACGTAATTCATCGTTTTCTAGAACTATGAGGAATAGGGTAGCTAAGGGTGCAAATAAAGGGTTGAAAGTTTGTATGGAAAAATCTATAAATCGCCACCGATTTTTATACAATTTAAAATTTAGACTCTTAAATATATTTCATTGAACATATGTTTCATGGTTTACAAATAATCATAAATATAAATAACCTTAATTTAATTTACAAATCAAGTCAGTAATTTTTATTGTTTATTATATAATTAATTATCTGTGCATGTTTATACGAGTACATACACTTTGACAAAACATAATTTCGCGGATAACTTTTGTTGTACGAGTATATTATTTTGTTCGTGTTTAGACATTCAGTTTTATTTATTTTTCATATTATTAAGTGCTTTAAATTTGGATGTTGTTTAATATTAATTTTATCATTAATCGAATTTCTAAAATCATGACGATTATGACATGCGATTATTGACTGATGACTAGAAACAAATATTGAACTTTAATATATTACTTAGTGACAAAAGTATTAGTATTCGTAAAATATATTTAAAAAAATAATAATAATAAAGAAGATACAATAAATTGCCTTAAAGTAGTATTTTATTAAATAATTTTAATAATTTCATTGAACGTTGTTTGATTTATTATAAATAATAGGTAATCGAATAAAATAGAAAAAAAGATATTCCTTTCTCGTTTGAAAATAATAATCCTACGTCTACACTGGTGAGGAATTTTGATATATTTTTTTAGGTATGACTTTGATATTTTACCTGCATACTATTGTACCCGTAAGGAGCGCAGACGCAACCGCCTTGTATAATTAGCGTCATACGTATCTCGCATAAAATAAATTTCCTCGTAATCAGGGGAAGAATATAGTGAATAACAAATATTAAAAAATAAATATTTTGTTTTAGGATGGGGCGAGTCGCTGTTGTCCCTGCCAAAGAAATGGCTCAGCACCCAGGTCTACGGCGCCGACGACGAGGACTATCAAGTAAAATCGATATTCTTTTGTTTGTTATTTTATTATATTGGACTAAGCACATACTCGTGCTAATATTAAAGTCAATTATAAATGTCAGAGGCTCATTTATTTTAGGCTCATTTAAAGGAGGAATTATATTGACAAAGGAATTATATTGTTGAGATCCTCCACCGAATTCAACATGTCTCTAATAAGGGCGGAATGCGGAGAATGTTTTTACATTAGATTCTAATAAAAAAAATAAACAGTAAAGTAAGTTATTAAAGAATAATTACGTTGTCTAACAGTATACACAAGTAGCCAAGCTACCTGTGCCGGAGCTTCAGGCCACTCTGGACGTCTACCTGGACTATGCATCGGTGATTGTGAACCAGCAACAACTGGAGAAGACACAGGATATCGTGAAGAAGTTCGCAGAGGAGTTGGGCCCGAAGATGCAAAGTGTACTCCTCGAACGCCAAAAAGAAATGACTAATTGGGTGAATTTTTATATTATTTATTTGAATTCTCAAAAAAAATAAAATTATCATTTTTTTTAAAAATATTACAAATTGCTTTAAAGTAAATTTGTAGATCTTTGGACTATATAAATGAAAAGTTTTTGTTATCACTTGTTGTATATGAAAAGGTAAAGTTTTAATAAGCGTTACCATAATTTTCATGTTCTTATCGATCGTTTCCAACGAGGTTAGTTTCAGAAGTTTAAATACATAACAATAGCTCAACCAAGCCACATTGTTTCGCCATTTCAAAAACAAATATGCAGCCAAAACGTAAACTTATTTCTTCAACATGTTCTCGAAAATTAAGAAATTTTGCTGGTTACTTTGCCTTTTCAATCAAGTTTCTATAAATGATGGCTCAGTGAAGTCTCCCAAGTTGTTTGAAGATTTGTTACTGAAAGAAATAATACACTCTATAGACGTTGCGAGTGATAATGAAAATCTATTTGAAATTATATTGAAATTATTAAACAATGTCTGCTCGTGTATGCAAGAAACGCTAAATGAAAAGCAAAATTCTATTTTTAATGTTGAGTCCAACATATTACGAGAAGATGAAGAGAATACTGTCAGCAATATCGAACTATATAAGAAGATTTATAACAGAACTTGTATTAATTTAAAGCAAAAAGTAATGAAGAAAATTTACGAAAATTATAATGTAGCAGATATCAATGTAAATAAGCTGCATAAAAGGCAATTTTATATAGATAAAATAACAAAAGAAAACATGGAACGAATATTATTTGAAATTCTTGTAAAAAACTACAAGAACCGCAAATATAGGATACGAAATTTAGATTCATATAAAAATAAAATATTGATGACGAATAAAAATGAGTATAATGTAATTATAATTATTACTATATTTCCAAATTCACTAGAAGATTTAAATAGTTACAAAAATCTAAGTGTATATCAACTTGCTAACGCATTTATTTCAATATCTCCAGTGGATATTGATATAATCCGTACGACATCTTTCCAGAATAGCGATAAATCTCCTAAATTTGATGACATAAAAACATGTCACTTATATTCTATTTACAACTTTTTAAGTGAATGTCTCAAAAACAATACAGTAAAAATGTTTAAATTTATAAAAATTAAAAAATCACTGAAAATTTATATAAATACTATTGCTTATGAAAATTTTGATATCTATATGAATAATTGTTGTAGTAATGAATATGTGTGCGAAAGTGTCATGTTTAAGAACACTTTTAAATCAGGACATTCAAAGTTAGCTTCATCCACAGAGAAATATAACAAAAAATTAGACGAAAATCATCAAATTATTATAAACAATATAAAAATGTTAATATATCAATACGCTAAGAAAATCAACGACACGAAAAACTTCAATAGTTTGGAGAAACGATCACTTGATGATATTATTAAGTATCAACGTGATAATTGTGATGTATATAGAAGTATTAACTATACGACTAATATAACTACTAGTTATATAGATGTCGAAGAAAGTAAAATTCAAGTAAAGAAATATTCTACAAGTATTAATAATTTAACAACTGAACGTTTTGTAGTCACTGAATCTACCAATATTCCTAGTACTCTAACAAATTATTTGCAAACAGAAAATAATTATTATATAAGAACACCCTCAGAGAGCACGCAAGATACTTCCATTGATACAATAATGTTACAAGATCTCACTACTGGGCTACCCAATACAATAAGACAACAATCAACAGTAAGTCATCCGACTCGTAATAATTTACCTAACCTAATTTTTTTTGCTTTTCGTAAAAAAAATACCACGAATAAGCATGCGCCATCATCGTCTACTGAAGTTAATTTAGCTCTTACTCATATTTTAGATTTAAAAGAAACAAATTATATCCGTAGTGCTATTCAAACTAGTACAAATACTATAATTAGTAATAACGACATTTCAACTAAACTAAATGGATATCAACTTAAGTATGAAAATCAATTTCCGTATATAAAATTGATTAATAATCAGATGAAAAATAAAATTAATACAATAGAAAATAATAAATTTGTGACTAAATCCACTAAAATGGCAGAATTTATAATGCAAGCTACAGAAAATAATAATATTTTCTCGAAAGTCAATAGTAAAGCAGATACAATTGGAGTGCAAGGTGTATTTATAAAAAACAATAACAAACTTAATATTTTTAGTACGACAATCTCTCAAGAATTTACAAAAAATATGAATAATAAGATTAACGAATCATTTTTGAGCACTGCTAAGATACATCATGCGTCCACCACATTTAAACCAAATCTTCCTATGTATAGTAAGCCCCGGGCGTCAATATTTGAAAACAAAATTAATATTGGGGATCATGGTTCGATAACTTTAGCAAAAACTAAAATTAATAGTCTTGGAAACGTCACAAAACTATACAATAAAGGATTAGGCTTATTTTCTATATCCCCAAACAAATCCATTTTGTATTTTTCTAACATTACCGTCCCCAGATCAAAATTCAAGTTTATAACGAAACAAGATAGAAATTCTAAGTTTACTTCAAAAACATTTGACAAAATATTCAAGAAAGTGAATCAAGAAACATTAAAAAAAATCTCTTATATAGATCCTAACGCAAATAGCATAAACTATCGTAAAAATAATAATGAAAAATATTTTGACTTGGATTTTATAAAATATTCCGCAATAGATAATGTACAAAATCCTATAATGAATACAGTAAGAAAAAGAACAAAATATATTGTTAAAGATCTTGCTACGGATATTGCCAAGGATCCTACAACAGATATTATAAGTTACATTGAAACGAAAAATGTAAAAGATTCTGCAAAAAAATATACACATTATCTTACCATAAATAATAATAATGACACTAGAAAGGGTAATATTAAAAGCAATGTAAAATATCCTACAAAAGATGGAATCAGAGCTCTTACGACAAATGTTGTGAAAGATAGTACAACTCACGTTTCAATAATAAATTCTAACCACTATCATACAGTTAATATTTTAAAAGATTCTATAAGACACACAACAGAAACAGAAATAAATACTGTAAAGAATACTACGACGGATTCTATAAAATATTCTGTAGTAAAAGATATCCATGATGTTGTAGAAGCAACAAGTAATGAAGAATTTACACAAACTTACCACACCAAAGATCGCGCTACGAGTACTGCAAGTAGTACAATGGATATTGCAAAAACTTTTATAACAGACACTTCTAAAGATTGTGCAACATATACTGTAAAATATCCTGCACTGGATACTCTTACAACTTTTAAAAGTTCTACAACAAACAATGTAAAATATCGTGGAACAAATACTACAAAAGACACTATAATGCATATTATAATACATCCTAAAAAAGAAACTGCGAAAAAACGCATAACCAATACCACAAAGGATTGTGAAACAATTGCTTCTATATATCCTGCAGACAATACTGAAAAAAATATATTAACGACAATTGCCACTGATCTTATAGTGAATACAATATATCAAACAAAAGATATTGAAAAGGAAAGTACAACAAATATAGCTAATGATCGTACAATTTGTACTACAAAACAATCAAAAATTAATCATGTAAAAAATCATACATCCTATAATGTGGAAAAAAATACAAAAATTATTGTAAAAACTCCATCTTCAAAAAATGCAACAGATAATCTAAAGGCATATACAATTAATACTGCAACAGATCTTATAATGCCGATTATAAAAGAACGTACAATAGATATAGCAAAAGTTCCAACAACAGTTAATTTAAAGGGTTATACAAGAGATTTGGTACATGATCTGACAATAGATATTATCAAAAATCGAACAACGGATAATATTAAAGATTCTATAATTCATACTGCAATAGGTCTTTCATCGAACTTTATAAAAAATCCAATGACATCTATCATTGTAAAAAATCATACGAAAAGTAATGTAAACTATACTATAATGAAACAACCAAAGGACAATACAAGCGACGATAGAAGTTTCCCCACCGTAGAAAATGCAAAAGAGCCTTTAATAAATAATACAAAAGATCAAAAAGCGGATGGTGTAAGCAGTCATACAATGCATAATGTAAAAGAACGTGTAGCGGATACTGTAGAAGATTCTACAACAGTTATTGCAATATGTGAAACATATATTGAAAAAGGTCCCGAAATAAAAGTTATAAAAAATCTAACAACCAATACTAAAAATGATTCCACACACAATCTTACAACAGACACTACGATAGATCTATCAATTGATTTTTCAAGAAATTTCAGCATGGATAATTTAAAATATTACACAACCGATTCTACAGACGTAAATAATCCTACAGACAATGTAGAATATTTAAATGCTGCGAATTATTCAACACGGCTCATTGAAGAAAGTCTTAGCTTAGATACTTTAGCAAAACCTATCATAGATACAAAAAAAGATTCAAGAATGGATATAGGTAGTAGAAAAGAACATACAAAAAATGTTGCAAAATATTCTACAAGCCAACCTACACAAAATCCTATAACGATTATAACAAAAAAATTAATGACACGTAGTGTAAACGATCGTACATCAAATAATTTAAATTACTCTGTAATAAAAAAAGTAAGATATGCCACAAAGGATAGTGAAATCTGTCTTACCACGCAAAATAAGAATGATACTAGAATTGATAATGCTAACAAACCTATAAGCAAAATTATAAATAATCCCGCAACTAGTTTCATAAATGGTCTTACAGCAGATAAAAATAACAATAATACAACTAATAAAAATGTACTTGACATTACATATCATTCTACTACTGATACTGATATTTCGAAAAATAGTTTTAATTACCCCACAGCAAATATTTTAAAACAATTTAAAACGGGGTATATAAATACTTCAACGCCTTATACAAGCCCTCTTTCCTTGGATAGGGATAAAAATTTTACAATTGATAAAGTAAATTATGTTACGACGAGAAATGTAAAAGATCCCTTAGCGATTCTTACAAAATATCCAATAATTAATAATGAAAAATATCTTAAAAAATATACTACAAAAGTTATAATGACAGATTCTGGAATAGATCCAAAAACAGATAATGAAAATTATGTTACAAAAGATACTCTAGCACCAAATATTAATAATCCTAAAACAAATAATATAAGAGTTCGTAAAACGGATATTGCAAAAGATCTAACATTGATTACTAAAAGAGCACATAGAATAAATACTATAGAAGTTACAACAAATCTAAAGATGGATGTAGTAGAAGGTTACGCCACGGAAACTGCAATGGATTCAACAACTTATAAAGAAAATAATCATGCATCACATAATGCACATGATATAAAAAAGATAGACGTAACAGTTCCTACAACCAATAATATATTATATTTTATGCTAGTAACTTCTAAACTCCCAAGAACAGACAGTATAGAACACCGTATAAAAAATACTGCAGAATATACAACAATATTCAATAAAAAAAATTCTATGGCCAATACTACTAAACATTTAACAACTCCTAATATAAAAGATGCTATTCATGATATGAATGATCCAATAAAAGTTAATACGAAACGTTTAAAAACCAATCAGGTTACAGATCATACTGCAATACGATATGCAACTGCCAATAGTTCTGCAATAAACACTGCTTGTGACGTCTTAATAGATATTTTCAAAGATCCAACAAGAGATAATGTTAAAAATTGTACAATAGGGATTATTGAATATTCCACAAAGCATAATATAAAAGCTTTTACGGCGAAAACTATAAAAGATTTTACAGCGCATACTGCAAAAACTCTATCTACAGGTGCCATACAAGATTTTACAACAAATGTCACACTGGCTCTAAGGACTGAAACTGTAAAAGAACCTTCAATGTATATTACAAAAGCTCCAACATCGGATATTTCATCAGCTGTAACGAAAGAAACTATAAAAGCACCTACGATATATATTCCAGAAGAGTGGTCAGCAGATACTTTGAAAACTCCTGTAACGCATACGGCAACAGTTCTTATATCGGATATTTTAAGGAATTTTACAATGTATACTAAAACAGATGCTGTTCAATCTTTTATGACGAATGTTGCACCAACTTTAACTACAGAAACGGTTCTATTAAAAGATACTGTCGGTTATCCGATAATGCTTACTTCAGACACTCTAACATCGACGTTACGTGCGTTTACGACAAGTTATTCAACAGCAAATAATGCAAACGAGCTTACAACTGATGTTGTAAATAAAGTTAAAACAGATACTGAAAAAAAATCTACATACGATATTACAAAGAATCCAAAGACTGACAATGTAAAAGATTCTACAATAGATACTGCAAATAATCTTACAACAGATAATATAAGCGACCATTATTTGTATAGTATAAAATATTCCATTACAGATAATGTTACAGAGTCTACCATTTCTTTGTTTCATAATAAGGATTCAACTGTATTATTTGAAAATAAATCATCAACTTTACCTTCAATTAAGAATTATATGAACGTTGCAGAGAATAATTATTTCGCTAGTAAAACAAATAAGACAGAAAAGATAATTTTCGATACAGAAGTAAAACAAAACGGCTCGGAGAAATCGTTAGCAACTTCAATAATATCTAAAGAGAGAAAATTTGAGCCAACAAACAATCACATAAAGTTACCGATGTTAATAAAGGAAGTTAAGGAGTTAAAGACCAAAGCTTCAACAAAAATTGTCAACGTCAAAAATAATATTATTAACAGTACCAACTTTCAAAATGTGACTACACAATCGTTTACAGGTGGTTTGTCAACATCGTTATCGCAAAATACAAATAATTACAAAGCGATGATAAATATTTCAAGTAATAAAAAAAACGTACAGGTTTCTTCGTTGGAGCATGTAATCGACATTGCAAACAGTGGCGTGACTAATAAAGACAAGTTTAAGAGAATTAAACAGTTTTCGGATACGAATGTGAAATACCGAAGAAGCCGACCAGGGAAAATTATGCTTAATGCACATACCACTTTCAAGTCAGCACCTAATAGTTTTCCTTCATATTTATCTGCTATCACACAACCATTAAATGCAAGAATAAATCCAACGACATTGTCTTCAAATAAGCTGTCAGGAAAGAGACCAGAGAACCTTAATAAACGGACCACGAGTAACGCTTATACAAGTCTTATAGACAACATAATATCGATGCAAAATATTAAATATATTAAAAATAAAATATTTGAAGTTAAACCAACAGATAAAAATCGAAGTGTTAGCGAAAATGATTCGAAACAATTTAAAATAAATACACCCATGTCATTATTATGTAACATTACTGAAGTACATCTAGACTCTAATAATTTATTATTGCCAGTCGTCACTGCTTTACCTCTAGAGTTTAGTAGAAATGAGAGAAAAAGAAAAACAAATAATAATTATCTACAATCTACGACAGATTCGCTTTTAAGTCAAACTGTAAAAAATAACGTAAGAAAAGCGATTATAGAAAATAGCAAGCAAATTGTAACTATAAAAACAGTAAGATCAACAACATTTAATACACTTCCAAATTTTACGACAAATCATATTATGGCAACGCCAGATTATGTAAAAAACTATGCGTCTGAAACACATAATATAATAAACACTGAAGCTCATATTGTATATACAAATATGAGAAAAAATAGTTTGTCCATAAATAGAGTCAAAACTTTTAAATATTCACAAACGGAAAGGACACATAATTTAGAAAAGAAAAAAGGACTTACAGAAAAAAAATACAAAAAAAGTAAAACAGTGAGGTATAATACATTTAAACCTGCCGAAGAAGATTATGAAGCAACAAAGAAAATTTCAGTTTCAAATTATCATAATTTGAATGAAAAGGAAATAATTCTAAATAAATATTCACCAACATTTAAACACATAGAAAGTGTAACCGATAACCCAACACGCTACACTCGTGTGGCTTCTTTATTATCTAAAGTGTATACAACCAATAAGTTGACAGAACCCCCGGCCTCCCATGCAGCAAGACATAAAATCAATTATTACAGAAATATCAATAAGGAAAATTTATTAGATCCATTCGGAAAAACCAACTTGTACCCAATAAATAAGCTCCCATCGCACACACAAAGGAAGGTCATGAAGCGTATACGTCTATCAAAACAAAATAGAGAGGTCCTCGCGATGGATACGAATGACTTCTTCTCCAAGAGACTCAGCAGTACCAACAGATTGTCCAGACCAATACTTTTCAACCACATGCCTGTAGATTCGGTGACAGTTGTGCCAAAAGAGTACGTACTTCGTCCAATGTTTGAAGAGGAATCATTCAGACCTAAACCCTTATTTGTGATGAACGACAATGACTTTTATAGAAAGGACTTTGGGTTACATCACCATGACGATGCTCAGACGTTACGACATAAAATTAATTATCTCAAAGACACTATGCAAGTACCCCCTGAGAAGGAAACAACTATAGAAAAACCGATTTATTTGTCAACTAAGCCACGAATTTTAAGAGATAGAATTGATTACATAAGAAATGTCTTACATGAGAGTGATAGGTACAGATCCCGATCAAATGTTGTTATCAAACCTGTTATAGAGGTGCAGAATAGGGACCCACTGTATTATTTTAGACGCAGTGGCTTATACAATAACGAAGACGCCCCAACAGAAGCAAATCCACTTAAACCAACGCGAAGAAGACCAAGAACTATTTTTTTTCTGAGCCCCACAGTGCCGTATAATAGATATTTTTAATTGTATTAATCTGAATTTATAAAAAAGGTTACTAATTACAGTCGTTTCATTTATTATATTTTTCTTTGTAATGCCATTTAATTTTTTAAATGTTTTAGTTATCCAATTTAGACACAGATAACAGTAAAGAAAGAACGAGCAGGTATAACGTCATCATATTCATACAATAGAC